>PVKA01012711.1:0-57016 GCA_004027165.1 Ctenomys sociabilis
GAACTAATAAAAATTAGTAGTACAACTATCTTAGCTATCTTGTTTATATGTATGCATCTTTGTTTTCCCTTTATTCTTCTCTTTTCCATCCCAGTTGTTTATTTTTTCTTATACCTTTATTTATTTATTTATTTTTGTAAATAAATTGTTTACAAACTTAAATGAATATAACAATAAAAATTGTCCAAAATAAAAATGAGGAATTTACAGATAAGTTATATAATAGTTCACTCTGTGTCAAAATCAAGAAACTTATATTCATATAATTAGAATTCTCGAAGTAAAAAGAGGTAGGCAATACAATTGAAAGGAAGTTCTAAGTAAATTTTTAAAATAATACATGCAAAATATGTAAAAACCAACTTGAAACTTTTAGGAGCTAAAGTCAGAACAACTCATTTTTTAATTCCATCAATTTGTGACTTCTTAAGGTGATATTTTCCAAGAATTTGTCTATTTAATTATTCTTTCAAATATCCAACTCATCTACAAATTGGTTCTTTGTACAGTTTTTATTCTCAGTTTCTTAATGTCAGCTCTGATCCTTGTAATTTCTTTTCTTGTGGAAGCTCTGAGTTTATATTTTTCTTATTTTTCTAAGTCCTTGAGCTGCATCATTAGCTTATTTATCTGGACTCAGTTTTTCTTTATTTTTTACTTAATTTTCTTGTTACAATAAAGAGAATAAGAAAAAATAATAATAACTGACACATTTTCAAAATAAGATCATAGGAAATTAATAATGGTTATTGTATTGAATACTGTTTAAAGTAGTTGCTCAAGATTACACAATATAGACATGTAACAACTGTTCCTTTCAATGAAGTAATAGAAATTTTTAGTACAGTTATCTTGTTTATATAGACTTAGCTTCTTTTTCACTTTCCCCATCCCAGTTGTTTCATTTAAAAATCAAAAACTTTTCTTTTCTATTCTTTCTTTTTCTATTTTCTTTTCTCATTTCTTTTCTTTTCTCTTTACTTTTCTTTTCATTTTTCTTTTCTTTTCTCTTCTCCTTTTCCCACATCCCATCCCAGTCATTCTTTCTTTTTGAGAAGTTTATTTCCCTTACACAATGTCTGTTGTTACATTTTAATCTTATGTACTCTTCCAGGTTCTTACAATAGAGAGACAATATGATGTTTATAAAATGTGAGTCTTTATTTCACTTGTAAGTATCTAGCAGCCTTGAGTTTACCTTCCTAAATAGCTGAGTAATACTCCAATGTACAAAAACATTACACAGCTGGGGAGATAGTTCAGCGGTCTAAGCACCTACCTGGCAAGCTGAAAGACCCATGTTCTATCACTGGTACCACATGTCCTGCTGTCCCAATGTCGAGCCCACCACTGAAACCAGGCATGGTGTCACATACCTGTAATCCCAGTGCTAGGGAGGCTGAGTCAAGAGAATCACTACAAGTCTCAGCTGCATACTGAGACCCAGTAACAAATAAATAAGAAAATAAATAAATACAAAAATACATAAATTTTAAAAGCCCAATACTAATTTTTTTTAAAAAAATCCATTTCTTGATGGAAATTTGGGTTGTTTTCAAGATTTAGCTATTATAGATTGTACTTCTATAAACATGGGTGTACATATATTACTGTGGGATGATTATTTTAATTCTTCTCAGAAGATGCATAGAAGGAGAATAGCTGTTAACCCCAGTTTTATTTTGAGGAATCTCCACACTGATTTCCACAGTGGTTGCACCAGTCTATACTCCCAGCAACAGTGGATAATGGTTTCATATCCCCCCAAACCCTGCTAATACTTCTCATTGGTGATACCTTTTCTTTCTGGAGAGAGGTGGAATCTCAGTGGTGTTTTAATTTGTATTTCTTGGATGACTACAGATGTTGAACTTTTTTAGATATTTAATTCCCATTTATATTTCTTCCTCTGAGACATGTGTATTCATCTTCGATGACTATTTTTGGATTTTTTCTCTGAATTTTAGGGGTTCATTTTTCGTTTAATTCTTTATACGCTTTAGATAGAGAAGTTCTTTTTCTGATGTACAATTGACTAAAATAGTTTCCCAGTTTAAAGTTTTTCTTTTCATTCTATTGGTCATTTCTTTAGATGTGCAAAAACTTTTTAGTAAGATGAGATCCCAGCTGATGACAGTTTGAAGTTCTTCCTGTGCAGTATGGTTTATTTCATAAATATTCTGCCTACCCCTATGTCTTCAAGATTTGTACTACTTTGTCTTCAAAGAGATTTAATGTTTCTGTTTCAATATTTAAATCTTTAATCCTTTTTTTAAATTGTATTTTAGTACATAGTGGTAGACATGGGAATAGTCTTAGTTTTCAGCATGTTGAAAGCTACTTTTTTCAGCACCACTTATTAATTTTTAATCTTATTTATTTATTTATTTGGTACAAGATCTTGCTACATAGCTTGGACTGATAGATATCTTCCTATTTCAGCCTTCCTCACACTAGGATTACAGTCAAGTGCCCCCCATGCCCAGTTTCTGTGGATGGCACAGCAGGCTTGCATGCAGTACTGGGGATTGAGCATGGGTTCTTCCACTTTTAAGGCAGGTACTTAGACCACTAGGATATATCTCCCCAGCCCTGTAGTACCATTTATTAAAGAGACTATTTTTCTTCCAGGAAACATGTTTAGCCCTTTAATCAAACATAAGGTGTCCGTTTACATTTTTCATTTTATCTACAACTTCTACTCTGTTACATTGCTCCTCCAATCTATTTTTTGCCAGTACCATGCTGATTTTATTACAGTAGCTTTGCAGCATAATTTTAAATCAGGGATTGCAGTGACTCCCACCTTGCCTTTATTGGCTGGGATTGCCTTTGCTATTCTCGGTCTTTTCTGATTCTGAATAAATTTTAGGAATGTTTTCTCTAAATCTCTGAGGTATACTGTTGGTATTTTCATTGGAATTGCACTAAATTTTTATAAAAGTTTTGGGAGTATGGTCATTTTCACAATGTTGGTTCTTTCTATCCATGAACAAGATATATCTTTCTAATTTCTGAAATACTCTTCAATCTCTTTTTTTCACAGTGCTACAATTTTAGATTTTTCATTTCCTTTGTTTGATTGATTTCTAAGTACTTCATTGTTTTGGATTCCATTGTGAAGAGTGTTGTCTCACTAATTTTTATTTCAATGAGTTTGTTGTTGTATAGAAATTTTATTGACATATGACTGTTGACTTTGTATCCAAATATATACTGAATTTGACTATTTTTATAATTTAACTTCTTCCTTTCCTATCCCCCATCCTTTTATTTCTGTTTTCTAACTGCTCTGGCTAACTCAAGGCTTTTATGGGTAAACAGATGCAACTAGAGACCATACTAATAAGTGAAATAAATCAGACTTACATACAAAAACATCATATTGTCTCCTTAGTGCAAGAATCAGAAAACTCAAGTAAGTTCCAAAATACACAACAGATGTTGTAAAAGGGAAAGAAACTACTGAAAAGGTAAGTAAGGTCTAGGATGGGGAAGAAGAAAAATATATACATATGATACATACAAAATATAGCTAAGATAATTATACTACTAATTGCTATTAGTTCATTGAAAGGAACAGTGTGTACTTATATTGTTCTACAGATTTGCATGCCTATATCTTGTAACCAGAGCAACTATTTTCAAGATAACAATTGGGACTATAATATCTATTGTTAATATCCTATTTTCTTGTTTTGAAACCCTATCTGTGTCTATACTGTTTTTTATCTTTAAAAGAAAAAAATAGGGCCAGGACGATAGCTCAGTAGAATAAGTGCTTGCCTGGCAAGTGTAAGATCCTAAATTCAACCCTAGTACAGCCAAGAAGAAAAAGAAAAGAAAAGAAAAAGAAAGAAAGAAAGAAATAGAGGGAAGCACTGGTGGAAATTTGGATTTTTTTCATTGCTGCATTTATTTATAATTTAGAAAAGAATTATTTTATTAAGAACTGCAGTCATAATGAGGAAAATAACAGAATTATTTCGTGCTGCTTTATGTTCGTGAAAGGAACCATACAATGGAACACATACTGAATCAGGTTGTTAACAGTGTGCTTTAACTTTGACAAAGTAACTCCCCATTCAAGGAAGGTTTTGTGCAATGGTGGGTGTTCAGGCAAACGTCCGAGACAATCATGCCATGGAGAACTCTCAAATACAAAAGAACTTTTTAGGAAAATAATAAAATCAATCTACAAGCAAACCAGGAACAAATGACTGTACACTCCCTAGAGTTATCCAGGAAAAGGAAAATAAAGGTTTTCTAAGATTGAAAAGTAAACAAAAATTGAAAGTAAACAATTATTTATAATGGGCCAGTTTAATGGCAGTCTGTACTTACAGTTATCAAGATCCATCATTGAGAATAGGTTTCCAACTGTTATTAACAATTCTACTAAGACCCAGATTTCTGGGCAATGTAAACCATATATAAGGAATCTACTTAAAATTTGATAGTATAATGATATAATAAGGTCAATAGACCATGAAGCCTCAATTATCTTGCCTTACATTGACCCTTTTAACAACTTTGATATTTATGAATTATGCACTCTGAAGAATTCACTGAGATTGCCACTGCTTTGCCCTCTCTTATTATTAATGCTTAAGGGAGATATCTACACCATTCTGACCTTTTCTGCCCTTCCCCCAAGCACACTTCACCCCTTGGAGCATGACTTGTATCCTTTTCATGAATAGATAGAAACTTTAGGTACTCCCCCTAATGAACTACAAGAAATGCTTGCATGTGATTGTTCAAAGTCTTTTATAGCAATATAAAATAACTGTTATGCTTCACATCCAACAATATTTAGTAACTCTATTCTAGTGGAACGGCATTTCCAGAATCAAAATTTACTATTTCCAGATCAATCCCACTATATATATATATATATATATATATATATATATATATATATATATATATATATATATATACATATTCCAAAAATGTGTTTGCTCACCAAATAAATTTAGGAGAAAGATCCATTCTATATGCTTCTCTTAATGAATCAGAAAATATTATAGATAATTACAGACTTTGAAAAAAGCTGCTTTTCTCAGGAAAAACAGTATCATGAGTTTGTTTAATCTACGCTCCTTTTACCTGAGAATGTTTTTTGTTCTCTTCCTTCTTTTTCTCCTCCTTCTTCTCCTTCTCTTCTTGTTCTGCTCCTGCTCCTGCTCCTTCTTCTCCTTCTCCTTCTCCTCCTTCTCTTCCTCATTCTTCTCCTCCTGTTCTTTGTCCTACCCTGTTCCAGCTTCCATTTTTCTCCAAACCATTTTAGCAGCAGAATATACTTTGGAATTTGTTTTCACTTTCATATTATTTTGGACCACAATTTTTATTTATCAGCATTTTCTGATCAAAGGATTAGTTAGACTAAATATTGTTCCAACTACATTAGTTGTCTATATTGCTTAATTTTTTCCTGTGACTCATCACAGTGATTTTGCACCTTCTTACTTGATCTGAAACAATGTTTTTGTATGACAATTATCAACAAATTTGTATAAATTCATGATTGTGTATCTATTTTTAGAGATAGATAAAAACAAACTTTATTTGAATTTTAATGACAGAATCACAATCCTTTGTAAGCCACAAAATAACATGCGATCTTTTATCATATTGCTAATATTATATATTTCCACCATTTAAAATTCCAAAGTCACTTTTGGCAATTTTTATTCATTCAAATTTTATTCAACAACAATTGTTATATTCTAAAGCACATCATATAGTTTTCACTATCAAACTATTATGAAGCATTTGCCACACTGAAGCTGTTATACAGGAAAAAGCATATGTCCTAACTGTCTAACACTGAACACATGCCAGGATTATAACTGTGTCATGAATAAAATGGAGATTAGAAAGGAACTATGGCATCTTATAAGAAATGAATCCACCAGAGAGTGAAAGATCACAACCATCTCATGATGTTTACAGTGACAGTCATTTATTTAAGAACTATTTATTGAATGCCTTCTCCAGCACCATGTACAATTGAAGATGCAACATTAAATAAAGCACACATAATCTCTGCCCTTATGAAGCTCCATAATTTTAAGGAAATATCATAATATGAAAATAAATACATTGCAAGTCAGGACTAATAATGTGAAGATAAAAGTCTCTGCAAAACAACTTCTACAACCACAAGTCATTCTTCTTTGAGTTGTTAAAGACAATTCTAGGAATGAATAGAAAAGAATAAAAATATTTTGAGGAAAATATTATACCTAGTGGCCAGGGAAGTCTCCATCTCTCTCTCCCTCTGTGCCTCCCTCTGTATTTCTCTGTCTTTCCCAGCACTGTTGGTTGAACCCAGGGCCTTCAAATTTAGCCTTTTTATTTTATTTTGAGACAAGTGCCAGGCTATTCTGCCCTAGCCTCTAATAGTGCTGTGATTACAGCTGTGCCCCACTGCCTGGCTACATTGCTCTCTTAAGGGACACATTAGAAGTTGAAACTTTGGATTATGCATGGAGAATGTGTAAGAGTGAAACAAAAGCAGAATAAAAAGGCCTGTATGCACTCTTTGAAAGCTGGTAGAGGGTAAGATCTCAGAAAAAGAGATGGAGCAGTTGTAATAGAATAAAATTAGTAGGTTTCTGCTTTACTGACTCAGTGGCTGGTGGTGTCATTTATTGAGCTAGGAAAGGTATGGAATTATCAGGTTTCCTGTAAGAAAGAACTGAAATGAAGTCATTACAAACATCTTACATTTTTCACTCTGACAGAGGCATGGGTAGATGTCATGTAAGATATGCTATTTACGTTGCCAGAGCTTGGCCTGTATGTCTAGAATAAAGATATTTATCTGGTAAAGTCGTTAAAGTTGATGATGTTTCCTAAAACTATAAAGTGACAAGAAAATGTGGTAAAGAACTACTTTTGAGAAAATTCAGCTAATGGATTATAGATCGCAGAAAGAATCAGAAAAGCCAGTCAGGAATAGCAGTCAATGAAGAAGTGGGAGGAAAGTATAATATTTCTACAGGAAATGAGAGCTGTTTAAAATAATAAAATTTCATACTTCATTAAGTGTTTTCTGTGAAGTCATGATGAGGTTAGAGGTTAGAAAATTTTCATTCAATTTGGTCTAATCTAGAACTTAACTTCCACTGCATAGGCACAGATCTGAAAAATGAGGGTAAAGAGTTTTGGCAAGCAGATGTTCGCAACAACCCAAACGAGAAACAGCAGCTGTGAAGGCCCTGTAGTGGAAAGAGGCCAAGGCAGGAGAGAGCATGTGGGTAACACATGCCACAGATGGTGAGTACAGGAGAAGCTAGAGAAGAGGGCAAGGTTTTATTAAGTGTATTGAATATACAAATGACAAAATAAAACAGTTTGCATGAGTCTAAGAAATATTTTCAAAGCTATTAAAAATCAACCACGTCAAACTGAAGTGGGAGAATCAGGCAGGATATTCCAGAAAGAAAGTAGCTCTGATAGAAGAGCCAGACTCATAGAGTAGTATCACAAAGCACTTAGCCAAGCTAGAGTGGAAGATACTATGGACACACAGAGAGAAATGTTCTAAAGAGTGATGAGGAAGTATTTAATCATGAAGGGCTGTGTACATCATGCTGAAGTTTGTGTTTGATTCTTTACACAGTAAGCTACCAACAAACTCTAAGTGGTTAAATGATGTGAACTATGATGATTAATGTTTAAAAAGGTAACTCTATTCATTGGCAAAAGGATGGAAAACAACACTCCATGTGCCAGGGACTCAGAAAAAATCCAGGATAGGTATTGTATTTCCAGATAATGTGAACTTCAAATCAAAAATGATCAAACAAGATGAAGAAGATCACTACATACTTGTTAGAGGAAAACTTTAAGAGGAAGTAATAATAATTATAAATATGTATGCACCAATTATAGGAGTACCTAACTATATAAGACAAATTTTAAAGGGCATGAAATACCAGGGGCCAGGGAGACAACTCATTAGAATAAGCACTTCCCTGGCAAATACAAGGGCCTGAGTTCAATCTCTGGTCTTGCAAAATAAATGGATAAATAAATAACATGAAAAATCAAATAATCAATAGCACAATCCTACCAAGAGACCTTAACATTCCATTGTCTGAAAGAAATACACCAAATAGGCAAAAATTTAACAAAGACATAATAGATTTGAACCAAACCTTTGACAAAAATGTGCTTAGTAGATATTTACAGCACCTTTACCCAACATCTTAATACACATTCTTTTCAGCTTCAGATGCTATGTTCACTAATATAGACCACATGCTTGTTCATAGAACGTGCTTAAGTAAATGTAAGAGAATTTAAATTATTGTGTGAGTATTATCTGACCAAAAAAAGGAAACTGCAAAAGTCCCATAAAAACATAGAACTAAATAATACCTTGCTCAGCAACCAATGGGCCACAGATGAAATTAAACAATATCCTTAAATGTCAGCATTTGGGAGGCTGAGGCATGAGGATCATTGTGAGTTCAAGACCAATCTGGGATATAAACTGAGCTCAAGGCCAGCTTGAACTCTAATGCAAGACCCTGTCTCAAAAAGACAAAATAAAAATCTGCAATCCAACAATAATTCAGAACAATTGACCAGAATTTGAGGGACGCAATGAAAGTAGTTCTCAGAGGAAAATTTATAGTGGTGAACTTTCACAATTGGAAATCAGAATGAGGGCAAATAAATACCCTAGTGCTGCACCTCAAGCTTATAGCTAAAGAAGAAGCAAAACCTAAAGGCCAAAGAGAAAAAGAAATAATAGAGATAAGGTCAGAAGTTAATACAACTAAGACCAAAAAAAAAAAAAAAAAAAAAAAAAAAAAAAAAAAAAAAAAAAAAAAAAAAAAAAAAAAAAAAAAAAAAAAAAAAAAAAAAAAAAAAAGAAAAAAAACTATACAAAGAATTAAAGAATCAACGGGCTGTTTCTTTGAAAGATTAAATAATAGTGATAAGCCCCTAGCCAACCTCATCAAGAAAAGCAAAGAACAAATGTAAATTCAAGCAACAAGGAATCAAGAAGGTGAAATTACTTAGATCCTGTAAAAATACATGAGATCCTCAAAACCTACTTGGAAAATCTTTACTCTGTCAGGATGGAAAATAGAAGAAATGTCCAGATTTCTAGATCTGTACAAATTAACAAAACTAATTCAAGAAGATGCAAAAGTTCTGAATAGCCCAATATCACTCAATTAAATTGAAAATGTAATAATAATAATAATAATAATAATAATAATAATAATAATAATAAAACTTGCCAACAAAGAAGAGCCCAGGTCCTGATGGGTTCAAAGTTGAAGTCCATAAAAATAAATTTAGAGAAGACTAAATTTAAATACTCCTGCAGCTCTTCAATGCAACTGAAAAGGAAGCAATTCTCAATAACTCATTTCTAGAGGCAAGTATTATACTGCTAGTCCAAAACCTGCTCAATACCCACCCTAAGAAGGAAACAATTCCTCACTCAGGAACATCAATGAAAAAACCTCAATAAAATATTGGCAAATAGAATGCAGTAAATCTTCAAGAAGATTATAAGATTATGACCTGGTGAAATTCATTCCAATGATTCAGGTATGGCTCAACATAAGCAAATCTATAATGTAATATATCATATCAGCAGCACCATAAAACAAAAAAGATTGCATGATCATCTCAACAGACACAGAAAAAGCTTTTCACAAAGTCTAACACTCATTCTAATAAAGACCCTACAGAATATTGAAATAAATGGCCAGTAGCTCAACCTGATAAAAGCCATCTATGAGAAATCAATAGCCAATATCATTCTAAATGGAGGAAAAAATGAAAGCTTTTATTATAAAATTTAATAGAATACAAGATTGTCCACCATCACCACTCCTTTTCAGTATAGTCCTGGAACAATAGCCAGATCAATTATACAAGAGAGTGAAATAAAAGGAATAAGGATTGGAAAGAAAAAGTTAAATTACCATTATTCACAGATGACATGATAGTCTATATGGAAGGCCCAAATATCTCTACCACAAGAATCCTAGAATTAATAAACAGGTTCAGGAGTATAGAAAGATGCAATGTTGGGGCCAGGAGATGGCTCAGTGGAATAAGTGCTTCCCTTGCAAGTGCAAGGGCATGAGTTCAATCCCTGCTTCCAGAAAAAAAAGATGTAATGCCAACACCCAAAAAGCAACAGCATGCCTCTATGAAAACAACAAACTCACTGAGCATGAAATTAACAAAGGAACACCCTTCACAATAGCATCCAGAACAATGAAATATTTAAGAATTAATATAACAAAGTAATAGATCTATACAATGAAAGTTACCGTACTCTGAAAAGAGATCAGATAATATTTCAGGAAATGGAAAGATACTCCATGCTAATGGAGAGGAAGAACCAACATTGGGAAAATGGTTTTACTCTCAAAACACTTGTACAAATGCAGTGCAATCCGAATCAAAATACCAATAGCGCCCCTCACAGCTCTAGAAAAAACATTCCTAAAATTAATTTGGAGCCAGAAAAAAAAAAAAAAAACTAGAATAAGAAAGACTATTCTTGCCAATAAAGGCAGGAGGCATTTCAATTCCTGACTTGAAATTATACTACAAAACTACCGTGATAAAATCAGCATAGTACTGGCATAAAGCAGACCTGAAGGTCTGTTGAAAAGATTAGAAGGTGCAGACACAACTTCAGAGACATTCAGCCACCTTATCATTCATTAACTGGCCGAACATGTTCACTGGAAGAAAGATAGTCTCCTCAACAAATGGTTCTGGGAAAACTGGCTTTCCCTTGCCAAACACTAAAACTATATCCGTATCTATCACAATCCACTAAACTAAAATCAAAAAAGATTAAAGATCTAAACATTAAAACAGAATAGCTAAATTTACTGGAAGGGAAATTAGGATAGAAATCTTGAAGACATAGGGGTAGGGAAGGAGTCTATGCACAAAAATCAAACTTCAAAGAATCAACAACTGGGATCTCATTTACAGAAAAGTTTGTGCACATCAAAAGAAATCAACAACAGAGTGAAAAGAAAATCCATAAACTGGCAAAAATTTTAATTATCAGTCACTTGGTCAGAGGACTTCTCTCTAGAATATATAAAGAGCTAAAAACATCAGACCCCCAAAATTTAAAGATCCAATCCATAATTGGGCATATCAGATTAATACACACTTCTGAGAGGAAGAAATACAAATGGAGAGTCAGTACATGGAAAATGATCCACTGCACTGGTCATTTGAGAAATGCAAATTAAAAAGACAATGAGATTACATTTCACCCCAGATAGAATGGCTACCATAAAGAAATCTACTAAAAACAAATGCAGGAGAGGCTTCTCCACTGATGGTGGGAGTCTAGACTAGTACAACCACTGTGGAAATCAGTATGGAGAGTACTCAAAAAACAAAGATTGGAAGTCTGACTCAACCCAGCCATCCCCCTTCTGGGTTATGTATGCATGTATGTATGTATGTATGGATGGATGGATGGATGTATGGATGTATGGATGGATGGATGGATGGATGTATTTGGTACAGGGCCTCACTACACAGCTCAGACTCATAGTGATTCTCCTGTTTTCAACCTCCCCAGTACTAGGATTATAAGTCTGTGCTACAAACCAGATCAGTGTTGGTGCCTGACTCAGTGTGCTAATGAATAAGACTGGTGTGGCATGTGGTTGCAGGGATCAAATCCAGGTCCCTGTGCTTGCCTACACAGGCACTTGGACCACTGAGCTACCTCTATGGCTCTCTTCTAGGTATTTTTTTCAAAAGACTTAAAAATGTCATGCCATAATGACATATGTGCACCAATGTTCATAGCAGAACAATTTATGATAGTCAAATATTGAAAACAACCAAAATTCCCAACACCTAAGGATGGATAAAAAGTGTGGTATTTTTATACAATGGAGTATTACACTGACAAACTTGAGGCTTTTATAAGTAAGCAACTAGAGGCTGTACTCATAAGTGAAATAAATCAGACCCACATAAGTAAATATTGTATTGTCACCATAGGGTAGGAACCTGAAAGAAAAAATAAAATGCAAAAGGTACAATAGATATAATAAAATGAAAAGAAACTGAATATAAGGAATAAACAATGAAGATGGGAGAAAAGAGAACAGATAGGAAAAAAAGGAAGAGTAAAAATCATGCAATCATATATACAGTACAGCTGAGATTACTGTAGTACTAATTTCCATGAGGTTTTTTAAAGTAGCAGTTAATGTTTAAATTTTTCACTTTAACTAACCCTATATGCCAATATCTGTAATCTGCGCAACAGCATCAAAGACAGCAATGTGCAATACAAAAAAACAGTGTTGAATACCACTTACCTTGTTCTTCTAAATGTGTACCATTTCAATGGAATACCCATCTTGACAAAGCTAAACAAAAGGGGGAATAGAAATGAAAAACCATTTTGTATCTGTATATGCAAAATAGTTAGGATAGATATACAGCTACTTTCCCTTAGCTCAATGAGAAGAAAGATTTGTACTAATAATGTTTGGACAAGATATCATGTCTGCCTCTTGTACTATGAATAACTCCTATGAAGATAACAGTATGCAATGTATTAATTATTATAACCATCCTACTAGCCTGCTATTATATTGTCTCATTGCTATTTGTTTCTCAATAAAATTAATAAAAGTAAATAAATAAATGTGTACCATTTCTAATGTGCTCAATAAGACTGTCACTTGCATTAAACACTGATAGGAATACAGTAACAGGAATAAAATCATGAGTATTGAGGTAAAATATGAATGAACAATCAATTGCTGTATGTTACCCTTATATTCTTAAATTGAAATGTTTTCCTGTATCACTTGAATCTTACAGAACCTTAGTGATTTTTCAAATTTATCTTTTTCTTTCTTTCATTCTTTTTTCTTTTTGTGGTACTGGGTATTGAACTCAGGACTCTGTGCTTGCCAGGCAAGCTCTTACTCTACTGAGCTATCTCCCCAGGGCTTTTCAAATTTTCCTTGTAACTTAAGCATCAGATAGATAAAATCATATTAATAACTATAATTATCAGTTATAAATAGATTTTGTTATTTCAAGGAAGACTATTAATCTAGTGCTAATTAAAACAACAAACTGGGGACAAAAACAATACAGAAAATGTCCATTTTTCTGTTGCTTCCACTTGATTCAAGGACTTTATTGCAGTTTTGATGTACATAATGCACATAGCCCTTAAAAAATGTTATTGTGTTAATAAAAAATTTGGAAAGTATTAGAAAACAGAGAATTTATATTATTAATTAACTATAATTTGCTTGTTTTACATTAGCTATTAAGGGTTGATATATATGTCTTTTCTTTATCTTAGGGAAGGGTCTTCAGGGTGTTCAGGGTCTCACTATTAGATTGGACTCATAGTGATCCGCCTATTTACAGCCTGCAAAGAGCTGGGATTATAGGGCGCATCACCACACCCATTCTCAATTGCTATATCAGCATACCCTGTGGATGGGACCAACACTGCAGGTCTGGGGATCGAACCCCCAGACCCTGTACCTGCTTGTGGGTGCTTTAATCTGCTGAGCTATTTGACTGACCTTGACATATATTTCTTGATGATCAAAATTTTTAGGTAGAAATTTATGTTACCAGAATCTAACATATAGAAAATATGTGTCTGAGAATAATTTCAACTAGTTCTTCTCAGACATGAACTAAATTATATTTAAAAGCTCACTTCAGAGCAACCAATTCTGTGGGTGGCCCTGACCAGAGATAAGACAGCCCTAGAAAATAAGTGTGTATCAGTTGCAACTTAGAAACAAATAGAATTCAACCTTCCAAAGGAAATATCAAAGATGGTTGTGGTAAAATCTAAAATGTATGCTAGATGTTACTAAACACCTGCTACAGATGAGAAAAAAAGTCGACAGAAACTTCCTAAAGATAATTTTAATTCTTTAAATTCCCTCATGAGTTTTCAATGTAAACTGATTTAATAATGTGTCTACAAGTAATGAGCAAAGGGGCTTGTTGAGCCTAATAGTTTGAAAAACATGCTTTGCCATATTATCACTTGAGATGTTCTAAATCACAGATCTTCAGGTTCTGCTTAAAACTTCCACTAATTAGCAATCTCCTAGAAGACTGCCTAAAATGTTTTTTTAAGTGACTTCAACCCATAGGAAGTGATTACATTACAGATTTGGTCACTATTTACTAGACAAAGGCCAGATTTTCACTACCAAAAATTATTACTCTTCAGTCAAAAAGCCAGCAAGAGCCTGCACCAGACCCACTCAAAAGAAGTATCAAGTTATTAATAAACAAGTGGAAGAGAAGGGAACACAGTACACACTGCTGTTTTATCTGCTAGAAATTATCAGACACACAAGGAAACTATTTTAAGTGCAGGTTACATCAAAAGTAGATGGCCTGATCTGAATCCAGTTGATTAGTTCTATAATTCATGAGTTTGGAGGCAAAGGCCATGAAAGGATAAATAAAAACTGTTCACAACTCTATGCTACTCCTAAAAAATTTCCTCCAGAGTTGAATATAATAACTGTGCCTAACTCATCACCTCTTTCATGAATAAAACTTGGCTTAAATAACTTCACCTAAACAATTTGCCATAATGGAGTACCGTTTGCTTTAAATGCCTAAAGTTTCAAATGGTAAAAGTTGCCACTGCTTTTGTTACCTTTGTAACAAGAGTTCAACAGTAATACTCTGCATACTAAAGGGAAGACCACAAGCAGAGTCAATAGTGCTTAATAAATTGACAGAAAATTTAAACATACTTACAAAAAGAACAATTGTGCTTTCCAACATACAGCTCTGGAAACTGAGGTAGAGCTGAATGAGATTAGGAGATACAATGCAAAGAGAAGTAAAAAGAAAAAGAGTGAACAGAAAAACATACAGATATTTTACCAAATAGTTGGGTGAAGCAAGGGTGATCAACAAATGCTCTCTCAAGTTTGCTTGGTCTTACAAAAACGGAGCACTGCTATTACAAAAGCAGCCAGCAGGCAAATCAAAAACTAAATCATATCTATCAAAGTGAAGAAATTTTATTAAAATAAATCTTGGACTTTCACAATGATAAGGCAATAGCTAAAGTATTAAACTGATAGTTTGAAGAATAAAATTATAATCCTGATATTTAAAGTCTCATTAATGACTAGCACAAGATTTAAAATATTTTTGTGGGGTTTTGGGAGGCAGTACTTGAAGTAGTATGGGTTACTGGATGGAGCTGATGTGAGAAAGATGGTAGACAGTTATTCATCATTATAATCTTTTCTGCACTTTTGATCTTTCAAACATGTGCAGGCACTACTTTGAAAAATACTCAAGTCTGGGTATGGTGGCATGCACCTGTAATCCCAGAGGTAGGGAGGCTGAAAACAGGAGGACCACTCCGAGTCCAATCTGTGTAGTGAGATCCTATAGACGCCGTACTAAAATACAGAGAGAGAGAGAGAGAGTGAGAGAGAGAGATGAAAGAAGAAAGAATAAAAACACTTCAAAGGGAAAAAAGAAATAGCTCTGAACTCTAAAATGTGGAATAGATTTTGACCTATAAAATGATGTGATAAAATCAAGCCTGACAAATATCAACTGAAATCACATTTCAATGATCTTTGCAAAATTCTGGCAACTGAGTCTTTAGGTCTTCTACTCAATATAAAATTACAATCTTGGATTTCTTATTTAAATATGATGAGGTCAACTATGTCCTCTTTGGAATCTCATTACACATTCTTTCTCTAACCACTGGGATTTCCCCATTATAATCTCTTCTGTACAAAAGAGAAGGGCACAAGTGTGATTTTAGAATGATCTCCCCACCTAAGCACAATAACCTGGACAACAACGAAAGGAACACCTGAGATAATGAAAGACCCCTCTCCTTGAAAGGAAATTCTTTTATTTCCAGTTTCTCAAGTGGTAATTTTTGTTGTCTTCCATGACGGGTTGTTGAAGGCTTTTCCCTGCATGCAACAACTTGTGCTCTTCTGTGTGCCACCTGTGAGTCTGCATTGCTACTCTCGTGTTCCCTCAGTCTTGTTCTCCTTTCAATGAAGTTTTTTTTGAGGAAATGTTATAAAATCATATTTTGTGGATTTTATAAAACCTTGTGCCATTTAATTATATTTCCCCTTCTGTTATTTAATTATATGTGCTCAGTTTCTCTATGGTCAAACTGGTCTATGAATTCTCTTGAAATTTAAATTCAGTTTAGAGTTGCAGAAAGAAGTGACTCAGGGTGAAGTTTACTAACCTCATTATCTACTTTCTGACTTTATACTTAAGTGGAAGAACAAAAAACAAAATGTAGAACAGTTATAGTACCAAAACTTAGGAGAAAAAATAAAGACAGTTGTAATGAAAGATGCTCTGAGCCTTTCTAAATGTATTTAAGGAAAAAATTTGCATGTCAAACACCATCCAAATATTTTTATTCTTCATTTGAATTTCCAATCATCCTTCCTACAGATGTCTGGCCCATGTAATTGCCACTATGAAAAAGCATGGTTGATACTCATTCTTTTATTGTAAATTTAATATTTATCACTACACTTGGCTAAAAAGTGCAAGTATATGGTGAAAGGAGAGATAGAAAGAGAGAGACAGAGGTGTAAATATAGATAAATCCTCCCCATTACCAACATCAATCACCAGAGGGTATTTTTCTTACAGTTTAGTGATGTATATTGATCATAGTTACTCAAATTCCATAGGTCACCTGAAAGATCATGCTTGGCATTGCACATTCTGTGGTATTGGACAAAGGTATAATGGTAAGTATTCCTTATAATAGTACCATATATCTGTATTTTCACCACTGTAAAAATTTCTCTATGCTCTGCCTAGTGTACATTTTCCTCTTGGCAATTCGCAGAAATCACTCATCTTTTTACTGTCTCCATAATTTTGCCTTTTCCAGAATATCATATAGTTGGAATCACAACATATGTAGCCCTTAAAAGGAAAGAGATTTATAGACTCTAAAGAGAAACCAGATTACATATTTAAAACTGGCTTCTTGTACTTAGTAACATACACTTATGATTTCTCTACACTTACATGGATTAATAGTTCCTTTTTAGACTGAATATTATTCCAGTGCTGGGACATATCACTGTTTACCCAGTCACCTACTAAAAGATATCTTGATTACTTCTAAGTTTGATAATTATCAATTAAATTGTTGTAAGCATCTCTGAAAGATTTGTACAAAGACATAAGATTTCACCTGAGCTGTGGAATTATCTAACAATTTAATTTGTATGTATGCTAATTTAATTTTATTAGAATGTATGCTAAAAGTGTTTTTTCATAATAAAATCCTAAGGACCAGCAAGATAGCTCAGCAGACTAAGCACTTGCTTTGAGAAGTGAAGGGATCAGCGTTCCATCACCCATCCTACATGCCACGCTGGCCCCACCCCCAGGGCTCATGGGTGATTGAGTCGAGGAGTGGTGGCACATGCCTGTAATCCCAACACTTGGGAAGCTGAAAATGGGAGGATCCCTCTGAGTCTGAGCTGCAGAGTGAGACCCTGGTCCCTCTACCAAACGCGTGAAAGAAAATGACAATAAAAATAGTATTCTAAACTGTTTTCCAACATATTTGCGCTCTTAGCACAACAAATGGGACTTCCTTCTTTTCCATGTGCTCATTAATGTCTGACACTGTGATGTTCAAAAGTTTGGTTATTACAATGTACATGTAGGAATATCACATTCTTTATTGGTACATCTTTGCCACACATAATGCCTACATTCCTTACGTGGATTGGAGTTTGCACATGTACACAACACATCTTCATTCCTTTTTCCTTCCCTTTCCTTTTCTTTCTCACCTTATATTTCTTTTCATTTATTTGTTTGTTTTTATTAAATTTATTGAGAAACAAATAGCAATGACAGTTTCAAAACTGATTAGTAGGACAGTTTCAATAATTAATACATTGCATCTTATTGTCTTCATCTTATATGGTTATTCATAGTGCAAGATGCAGACATGATATCCTTTCCAAACACTATTAGTACAAATCTTTCTTCTCATTGAATTAAGAGAAGGTAGCTGTATATCTATCCTAACTATTTTTTATATGCAAAATGTTTCTTCATTTTTATCCCCTTTTTTTGGGTTAGTTTTGTCAGAGATGGTTATTCCACTGCCACTTAAATATTGTAGTTGTAAGAATTCAGACAGGGAGAAATCATAAAGATTAGAGCAGAAATTAATTCAGCTGAGACAAAGAGAACAGTTCAAACAATTAATAAATCAATAAACTGGTTCTTTGAATGATCAAATAAAATTTATAAGCCCCTGGCTAACCTCATCAAAAAGAGAAAAGAAAAAAATTCCAATACAAACAATAAGGAATGAAATGGGCATAATTACCACAGATCCAATGGAAATTCAAGTGATCATCAATAGCTACTTTCAGAATCTTTACTCTCAAAGAATAGAAGACACAGAAGAAAAGGACAGATTCCAGAAAGGTACAAACTATCAAAATTGAATCAAGAAGATATAACAATTCTCAATAATCCAATAACATATTAAACGTAACAAAAAACCTACCAAGAAGGAAAATCCAGGTTCTGATGAATTCACAACTGAATTCTACTATAATTCCTGTACTCCACAAACTATTCAGTGAAATTCAAAAGGAAACAATCCTCCCAAAATAGTTCCTAGAGGCAAGTAGTATACTGATACTGGAACTAGGGAAAGACACAACTAAAAAAGAGAATTACAGACCTTCCATTTCTTGATGCCCCTCCCACCTGGGAAAGATCTATCTCCATACTTTCTATTATTTTATTTTATCTTTTATTTTAATAACTGTGGGTCTTTATATAACAAAAACCATGTGATATATGAGCCTGGGTATCTGTTTTATTTCACCGAACATTATGGTCTCAGGATGCACTCAGAATCCTGCAATGACTTCAGTAAGTCTTTCTGGCAATACGGTATTTCTATATACCTAAGCATTGTATCGTGCTTATCCATTTTTCTGTTGATAGACAAGTGGGCTGCTCCCAAGATTTGTCTATTAGTTCTTGCAAAAGAGGTAAGAATCTATATCTAGGTTTTTCTTGTGTGTATGTCCAGTTGTTCAAGGATAGATTGTAAAAATGATGTCTTTGTTCCATCATATCTTCTTTGTACCTTGTTCAAAGATCAATTGAATATATTAGATGGGTCTGTTTCTAGGCTTTTTATTCTCCTTTATTGATCTCTTTGTCTTTTTTTTTTGTCAGTTCCACACTGTCTTGATTGCTGTAGCTTCTTAGCAAGTCTTGAATCCAGGTAATCCAAAATTTATTCTATTCCTTCAATATTGAGCTTTTCTAAAATTTGGTGGTACCAGGTATTGAACTCTGAACCTTGTGCTTCCTAGGCAGGTGCTCATTCTACTTAGATACCTCCCTGTATGTGTTGGCTTTTCTGATTCCTTTTGCATATAAGCTTTGAAACCAGTTTGACAATGTCCATATAATAACTTTCTGGGGACACACTTGAGTTTTGGATCACTTCTAAATATCTATGGTAAGCATTTCCTCCATACAAAATTTCTTCCTTAAATGAATGAAGGATTGCTTTGGGAGCTCATTATCAGCCAATGCATTATAAATGAGCCTCCGATCATTCACTTGACTGTGGCTTGCCCTACTTCCTTCTTCTCAACAACGAGGAACCCATTAAACATATGTCCTGTGGAAAATGTAGAGATAGTGATTTTTCTTCCTATGTACTTATTCTGTGAATTCAGAATTTTTCTTTGCACACATGACAGGTAGAGATAGGATACCTAAGAAGGACCAGATGTTGAAAGCAGAGGTCAGTAATCAAGAGAATCGCTTCAAAGGCAGGCATGTAGACGAAGATTTTGGGCAGGAAAAAGTTAAGAATAACTATCATTACTGAGGGAAAACAGTGGAGGAGGGAAGTAATTGTCCCTGTTGTACACATGGCAATGTCAGAGTGCCCTGTTCCCCCAAGGAGACAGCATGTAACTGCACAATTTTACTACATTTGTAAAAACTTTAAATCAAGAAAATCAAAAACCAGAAAATAGGAGGGCAACTATGGTTAATGCAGTGAGTATTATCTTTAAATTAGTTACACACAAAGAACAAGACATTGGCATTTAGGAGCTGGGGAGGAAGCTCCACTGCATAAGTGCCTGCCTGGCAAGTACAAGGTCCTCATACGAAAAAAAATAAATAAATAAAAGGTAGCCACATTTAATTGTCTAACTAACATTAGCTCAACCATTTTTTTTCAATGAACAAAGAGACATTAGTAGCATAAATGTCTTAACATCTGTATATATATATATATATATATATATATATATATTTTGCTTCTCCTATTTTTTTCTCCATTTTCCCATCACAGTAGTTTCTCTTACCTATTCAATTTATTCCCATTTTGCAATATCTATTGTACATTTTAGATCTTAATTTCTCTTTCAGCTTGTCACACAGGGAGATAAAACTGTTACACAAGCACATTTGGTTCATTTAACTTACGAGTTGCATCCCTTTACCTATAAAAGTCCCCAGTTTATCCTCCTTTTATGGCTAAGTAATATAATACAAAAGGACTACATCTTGTTATTCCATTCATCAAATGACAGGCATTTGAGTTATTTCCAAGATTTAGCTAGTGAAAACTGTGCTTCTATCACAACATGGATGCACATATATCACTGTGGCATGAATTTTGTAATTATTCTGGGAAGATACCCAGAATGAAGTAGCAGGGTCAAATGGGACCTCTAATCCTAACTTTTTGAAAAACCTCCACAGTGATTCCCACAGTGGCTGCCCCAGTCTACACTCCTGCCAAGAGTACAGAAAGGGTTCCTTCTAATTCTCACAGACCTTTCAGCATTTATTATTTGTTGATTTTTTGATGATAGCCATTCTTTCTTGGGTAAGGTAGAGCCTCAGTTGTTTCAGTTTGCATCTCTTGATCGACTGGTGACATTGAACATTTTAAAATATACTTATTTGCTGTTTGTACTTCTTCATCTGAGAAGTGTGTATTCATCTCAGATGCTGAGTTTTGGGTTGGACCTTTAAACTGGGGAGCTATGATTTTTTGTGTGTGTGTTCTTCAAGCGTTCACAATAGTAATCATTTTAGGAACAGCTGGCAAATATATTTTTCCATACTGTGTGTTCCCTTCACTGTTTGTGATTTCTCTTTCTGTGAAAAGCTTTTTCATAGAATGAGATCCCAGTTTTTTCTTTGTGAAGTTCCTTTGTGATCTGAATTTCATTCATAAAATATTTGCCTACACCAATGCTTCACGAGTTTAATCTATTCAATTTTTTCTGTTTGTTTTACATTACATAAAGTTGTTATATTATATATTTTTATCTTCAAATTAGTTAATAAATGCTGTTGGAAAAATGGACTCTGCACATTTCAGGTACCAAGAATAGAACTTAGGCCCTTCCACTTGCCACGCAGGCACTGTGCCACTAAGCTATATCCTCAGCCCTTATCTATTATATCTTGCAGCAGATTTAATGTTTCAGTTTTCTTTCTTCTTTCTTCCTTTCTTTCTTCCTTCCTTTCTTCCTTCCTTCTTTCCTTTCTTCCTTTCTTCCTTCCTCTCTTTCTTCTCTTTTCTTTCTTTCTTTCTTTCTTTCTTTCTTTCTTTCTTTCTTTCTTTCTTTCTTTCTGTCTGTCTGTCTGTCTGTCTGTCTGTCTTTCTGTCTTTCTTTCTCTTTCATTCTTTCTTTCTTTCTCTTTCATTCTTTCTTTCTATCAGTACCACACTTTTTTTTAAACACAGCAGCTTCTTAGTACAATTTGAAGTCAGGGATTTTGATGTCCCCTGCCCTGCCCTGCTTGCACAGAATTGCCTGTGTTATTCTAGGTTTCTTCTGATTCCAAAGGAATTTTAGGATTGTTTTCTTTAATTCTTTGAGACAGGCTACTGAAAATTTGATCAGAATTGTAGTAAATCTATACATTTTTGAAAGTATAGCCTCATTGTATTGGTTCTTCCTACCCAATAGCAAAGAATATTTCTCTATTTTCCAATATCTGCTTGAATTTCCTTTTTCAGAGTACTGTAGTTTTCAATGTAGAGCTATCTTACATCCTTTATTAGACTGACTCCTAAGTATGTGGAAGGTATTGTGAAAGGTGTTATTTACCTAATTTCTCTCTTAGTGAGCTTGTTATTCATATATGAGAAGGTTACTGAATTTTGAGTGTTGAACTTATATCTAGCTAGGCTATTGGATTTGATTATTAAATTTAGCAGTTTTTTGATGGAGTTTTTCTAGTCTTCTGTGTAGAGTATCATGTCATATACAAATAATGATAATTAAACT
The DNA here is from genome assembly GCA_004027165.1 of Ctenomys sociabilis. Lineage (NCBI taxonomy): Eukaryota > Metazoa > Chordata > Mammalia > Rodentia > Ctenomyidae > Ctenomys > Ctenomys sociabilis. The sequence continues at coordinate 22,389 of PVKA01012711.1, forward strand.
TCTTCTTTTCATACCATTTGTTTTCATTTATGCCTTTATCTTTTCTAGGTGCTTGGGCTAAAGATGCCAGAACTGTGTATAATAAGATTAGAGACAGTGGGCATCTTTGTTTTATTCCTAATTTTACTTTTTGGTCCATGTAGTATAATGTTTTTTGCTTGTTTGTCATAGAATGCTTAATCAGACTGAGATAAAGACTGTCTATTCCAATTTTCTGTTGGGATCTTATCATGAATGGGTGCTGGACTTTGTCAATAATTGTTTTCTGAATTTAATGAGATGATCATATAAGTTTTTTTCCTTGGTTGAACTACCTCTACGTCCCTGGGATGTATGTCATGAGGTCATGGTATGTTATCTTCTTGATTATTTGTTGCATTCTGTTTGCCAGTATCTTATGGAGGATTTTAAAATCTATTTTCATTAGCGAGATGTCCCTTTTTTAGCTGAGTCTTTCTCTGATCTTGGTATCAGGCTAATACTAATTTTTTCTTTAACTTCATCTGTAACTCAATAGTTGTTCAGTAAAGTGTTATTTAATTTCCATGTGTTTATGAGGTTCTTGTGGTTCCTTTTGACATTGATTTACAATTCATTGCACTGTGGCCTGAAAATATGCATTGGGTTATTCAGCTTCTTTGCATTTAATGAAGTAAGTTCTATGAGATAGTATACGTTCTATTTTGGAGACCTAGGTGCATCTGAGTAAAATGTGTATTCTGATTCTGATTTGTGGAATATTCACTAGACATCTGCTAAGTCCATTTGCTCAAGAGTTCACTTCAGTTGTGATATTTCACTGTTGATTTTATTGTCTAGTTTTTCTCTTTTTTTGTCACTGTAGGGTATTGAGATCTCCAAATACAATTATAATAGTGCTTTATTTTTCACATCTCTTAAAATTCGTTTAGTATAGTTGTGTGCACTAATATTTGTTGCATATATATTTATGATTGTTATCTCTTCCTTTTGGATTGTTCCCTTTAGAAAGATGCAGTAACCTTTATCTCTCTTAATCAATGTTGGCTTGAAATTTACTTTGACTGCAAATAGAGTAGCTACCCCTGCTTTTTTTCTGGGATTCTGGCACACTGAGTATTGTTTTCCATCCTTTGACTTTCAATCTACAGATTTCTTTTAAAATAAATGTGTCTTTTGTATGTAGAATATTGCTGAATCTTGATTCTTAGTCCATTTTGTCAGCATATATATATATATATATATATATATATATATATATATATATAGTTTTGCTATGCAATTCAGACTCAGTGATCCTCTGTCACAGCCTCGCCAGAGCTGGAGTTGTAGGCATGTGCCACCATGCCCAGTTTTCGGGTAGGCATGTTGCACCCAGGCATGGGGCCAGTGCAGCATGTGGTACTGGGGCCCAAACTTGCATCCTTGCACTTGCCAGGCAGGCAATTAGACCACTGATCTGCCTCCCAAGCCTACCAGTTTGTCTTTTTACTGGTAAGTTGAAACTATTAACATTAGATATGCTGGGTTGGGAGATATCTCAGTCTAAGAATCTGCCTGGAAAGCCCTCCCTGTTAGCTCAATTGTTTAAGCAGCTGCTTATGCAAATGTAGTCAGGTGCAGATACCACTGTTGGATCTCCACCTCTACATGACTTACCAGACTTGCCCTTAAGGTAGCCCGAGCCAACCAAAAAAAAAGTCTTTCTCAACTATGGGCTGGAGAGATATCTCAATAAAATAAGTGCTTGCTTGGCAAATGCAAGGTCATGAGTTCAATCCTCAGTATTTCAAAAAAGAAAGAAAAGAAAAAGAAAGAAAGCCCAAGTACCTGAGTTCAATCCCCAGTACCACATGCTGTCCTGGACTTGCACCAAGCCAACCACTGAAAATGGGCATGGTGATGCATGCCTGTAATCCCAGCGCTGGGGAGGCAAGTAGGAAGATCACTACGAGTCTGAGCTGCATAGTAAGATCCTGTACCAAACAAATAGTTTTTAAAAAGATTTTTTAAAATTTAACAAAAAAATTGATATGTTATAAGTGACAGAAGGCCAGGGAGATGGCTCAGTGGAATAAATGCTTCCTTGGCAAGTGCAAGAGCCTGAGTTCAATCCCTGGTTCCACCAAAAAAAAAAAAAAGAAAGAAAGAAAGAAAGAAAAGAGATTCCGTGTTATAAGTGACATGTATTGGCTTGTCTTTGTCATGCGTTTTCCTGCTGTTGACTACCCCCTCTTTTTTCTCTCCCTCTGCTTAATTGATTGCCTTGCCTGGTGGATTCTTTCTGTTGGGATTTATGGAGTTGTAGTCCTAGTTATCTCTTTCTAGAATGGCCTTCAAAACATTTTTGAGTGATGTTTTGGTGGTCATAAATGTCCTCATTGAGTTATCATTTCTCCATCAATTTTGATAGATTTGCAGGGTATTCCAAACTCAGTTGAAGATTGTTTGCCTTTAGAACTTGAAATACTTGAAAGTTCTTTATGACTTGAGAAGTCAGCTGTAATTCTCATGGGCTTTCTTTTATAAATGATTTATTTCTATTACGGTTTCTGGCTAGTTGTCCCCCCAATGCCTCATGCAGTCATAGGGTGGGGACTTCTAGAGTTTATGATTAACTCATGATCCACTAGGATTATGTGTGATCCAAGGCCGGGATATGGGTGTGTCTACTTTCCCCAGCCTGAGGCATAAAGCCTGAATAAAATTTAAGACAGACAGATTTCCTCTCTGTCCCCATTGTTGCTGCTATTCCTACCTTGTTCCTCTTGCTCTTTGTCACCATGAAATGATTTTCTCTGCCCTGCGCCACTCTACCTTGGAGCTATCCAAGTATGAATTGAAAACTCCAGTAATTGTGAGCTGAATTAACCTTTCCTTCTTTCATTTTGGGTGTTGGGTATTTGTCCTAGCAACAAGAGAAGAGTAACAAAGAATATTTCTTTTCTTGAATAGCTTTTAAGATTCTATTCATGTGTTGAATTTCTGGAACCTTGACTATGATATGCCTAACTGTAGATTTATTCATTGATCATGGCCAAATGTCATTTTATATGCCTCACTAATCTATAGGTCAAATTATTTTTCTCTACCAGGGAAGTTTTCAGCCATGATACATACTCTTCTGCTTTTGTAATGACTCCAATAAATCTTACTTTTTTTTTTTTGTTTTTTTTGCCTAGTCTAGCGCCTTCTATATTGATTTCTCATGGTCCCTTGATATTTTAAATAATTCTTTTCATAATCCCTAACCAAAAGCTTGTCTTCTGTGCCTAAAATCCTGTCCCAATGTGGGCTTAACCTGCTACAGGTGCTTTCAGTGAAATTCTTAATTTCTTGAATACCTGCTTGAATCTGCCATAGGGATTCCACGTCTTTCCTATCCCAAGCATATATACCTTCCATGATTCTCTCAGACTCCTCTATTTCTCTTTTAATCTGAATCTTCTTTAGATTTACCCAGCATGGATTTCATTGTGGACATCATCTTTACAGTTATCTGAGAAATTACGTCTGATTTTTTTTTTCCAGAGCCTAATTCAATGGCTTTGTTGTCACCACTTCAAAAAGGCCGGATGGGTGGCTTTTGGATCACCCCCTTCATTGCCCTCTGTGTTTGCCTCTGGTGAACTAGATGTCTTATTTGCATCTTGTTTAATTGTCTTTTCATTTTCTTTTCTTTTTTATATTTTTAATTTCTTGTGTGGTGCCTGTAAATTGCCTGTGATGAGGTGATTTATTTTTAGCATTTATAACTCTTAGGAAATGACTATTTCTCTAAGGCGTCTTCCAGGTATAGCATGTTTTTGTATTTTGAGTCTATTATAAAATCATAAATATTCAATTTGTTTGGAATGAAAAGTTGCTGACTTTGGGATATTGTGCAACAGAATAAAGGGAAAGAGAGAAGAAGAACATAAAAAGAGGCTACAAAATACATTGACTTGTGTGGAATCAAGATTAACTAATGATGGAGGAAAAAAAAAAAAAAACAACAACAGAGTACAGAAATAAGAAACAAATCAACCACAACAAAAAAACAAATGAGAGAGAATAAAAGAATGACTCCAAGATTTTTCTCTGCTACAATTGATAGAAAACACATGAAGACAGAGTCCCAGTCAATCTACATTGATTTATCCCAGCAAGCCAACAGTAGGTTTTTGACCTTGTAGTGAACAATCTATGGGAGCCTGCACCTTCTGTCCCACACCAGACTCATTTGGCCTGAAGCCATCAGTACAGCTTCCAAGTGTATGAGCCGACTGGCAGCCACAGAATGGAGCTGGCAGTCTCTTTGAGTTCTGAGCCCAGTATTCCCCTCTCCAAGATGGATCCAAGTCTATTGTTCTCTCAACTGGGATGACTGACACCATGTACTCACTGACAGTGCAGGCCTTCATGTGATTTGTTGGCTTCTGGAGTCACCAGCACTCACCATGTGTCCATAGTTTTGAATAGCTCCTGTCCCACAGTGAGTCCTCTCTTCAGGACACAGTAACAGTGGCTACCTCCTTCTTCATTGAAGTTTCTCTTCACTCTCTTCATGGGCTTCAGTTCTTGCTTTAGATCTTTCCTTAGTCCGTGGGATCCACAACACTCCTTCTTGTCTTCTTTGCATTGCTATATTTCAGCATCTGGATACAATTCTCAGAGAGGCTCTTTCTCTGCTGCTTACCACTCCACCACCTCCAAGAGTTCTTAATTTAGATCCTTTATTATCCTTCATGTATAAAAATAGACCACTCTTGGAAAGTTTTACATGTTATAGCAAAGCTTACAAAAATATTTCTGAAGTGTATTTTTTACATGAGCAGACAAATCAATAACTCTTTGTTTTATACTTCACATAAAACACATTCTTTCTCAAATTTTTGTGCCTTACTTCTTTAGAGAGAACAGTAAAGGGGCTTCATGAGTCATTATTTTGTCTCTTCTGAGGAATTAATTTCATGCGTGAGGGACTATGCAATATCCCAGCAAGGCAGGTCATTGTTAACAGTGTAGCTTTTAGTCCTGGACAAATGAAGAAGGACAAGGGATTCACTGAGGCTTTCTGAGCTATGGTTGCTGCTTTTTAAATAGATACTGAACCAAAGATTTTAAGCCTCAAAGTGTGTATGTGTCATGCCTCAGTTTTCTGCTTGACAGTGGAGGGTTTATGAGGAAATGAGTAAGTGTGACGTGCACTTAATTTTTCACACCTATATGTAAAAATGTCTTTGTCATCCCTTTGGAAAGAAATAAAATTGACAGAGACAGATGGAAGTTTTGCCTTCTTTCTCTGAGGAAGCAAATTAATACAATTAAAATGAGTATTTTGCCTACTTTGATTGACTACCTAAGTAAGATGATAACCACAAATACATTTAAATTCACATGAATATTTATAGAGCTTCAATATGAAAAAGAAAATCATCTAAATGGATAAAAATGGGAATGGAAAGGATTTCTCCGTGTTAGATTTTTAAATAATGAGGAGATTGCATTTGAAGGTATAGATATAGCTTAGTTTAATAAAGGATGTACACACATTTACTAAAATAAAAACATAGTATGGAAAGTTCTAATAATACATGAAAATTAACAAGAAGAAAACATTTTTAAAAATTTGGCTTTTACATAGCAAAAAGACTTGTTGATAATTAAACAAAATCACACTTGTTAGTAAAACTAACATTAATAAATGAACAATTGCTTAGTTAATAGGGGAATATAAATAGAATAGAATTCTAGATTTTTACAGTAGCATGTAAAGGTAGCACATAAAAACTAAGGTTCATTTTAAGTTTGAAAATTTAGCTGGCATATATAAATGAATTATATAAAACCTTCTTTTTGGTACAAATGGGAACATGCTTCAGGATCAACACCCACTGTATTTATACATGATTTCTTAAAATGTACCAACTACAAAATTAAGTACAAAGTTTTAAAACATTATAATATTCAACTTAAGAACATAAATGTTAGAAAAATTTCTTGGCTTCAGAGCTGAGATTTATTTTTCTAAAATATGTGTTTAAAAACAATTTATATATATACATATATATTATATATATACATATATAATATATATGTATATATATATGTTTTCTTAATCCCATTTAAGTTCAGATATTATGAGTAATCATTATCATTTAATACCATTTATAATTATTTGAATATTGACTAGATGCTTTGTTTACCACAAGCATATTTCAATATGTCTCATTTAGTGAGAAAATATAGAAGCAGTTAAGATTAAAAATTAAACTGAAGACAAAACAGAACTGAAATGCATTTCTGGCTCCTTTTTTTTCTAAAGGTCTACTATGCATTTCAGCCCGGCCTTAAAAAAAACTCAACGAGTAGACCAGGCTAGCCCCAAACTCATGGAGAACATCCTGTCTCAACCTCCCAAATTCTCCCATTATAGGCATGTGTCTCAGTCACATTTCTATCTTTTAAAAGTATATTTATAAACATTTTTCTAATGCAATTGAATTGTCTTTCATTAAGAAACATTAAATGCCTCTATGAATTCCTTTTTTAAGATATTTGTACATATTATCTCTTTATTATGTACATAAAAATTACTTTATTTTACATGATGACCATGCAATTAACATACAAGTATATTTCAGTGAGCTCTGAAGTCCATTACATATTTAGTGAGTGTAAGCCATCTAGACCTGTATGTAGCTGTTTTCTACCTATGCAAACCAATGGTGTTCATACTGGTAATTATATGATCTTGGTGCAAAGATGAAATGTGTCTGTGCCTCAAATAAGTAAGATATTGTTTATAAAAATGTGATTATGAATACTTTTTTTCATTTACTACTGCCAGAATTTTCTTCTCTTTAGGAGTTTGTAAGTCATTTTTTATGTCCTGAGAGGAGTCAAAACACCCTTATTCTATTTTACTTTTGCATTTTCATAATTTTCCAAATAGGAAGGTCATGAAGCAAAGCCCAGTGTTTCAATTTCCCTTGCAATAATTTTCTTAAGGATGGGAATCTATCCTAAAGTTTATGACAAAAAATGAATGTTTATATGCCCACCAATATACTAAGAAAGCTATTTTATGACACTGCTCAGGTTGTACTTTCTAGGTCACTGAAAACAGGAAAGAAGGCTCTAAGCTATGTGTTCTGCAAAGTGGAACTATTTTATTTACATGCATCAATGCCCCATTTGCAGAGAAACACAGTGCAATCAGAGAAAGATACATAAAGGATAGATTTATTTTATAGCCTGGCTTAAAAGCAATAAAGACAAGACATCTCAGTTTCAGCTAATTTGTTTGATCAAATGGCAAGAACTATATTCTTCAATGGTCTTTAACAAATTTAGTGACCAGAAAAGTTAGCTAGTGATGTCTTCTCTTTTTTATTAACGAAAGTGTTTATATGAATATGCATAATAACACATTGTTCAGATATGAAATTTTGTAATGAATTCACAAGGATTATACTCTTGAAAAATATTAAAATATGCTAAAATACACATAGTTAGAGTAGTAACTATTTAAATAAACTCTACAAGAACTATTTGAATAAACTCTACATGAATGCAAGAAATGACATGCTAAAAGAGGAATAAATTTATTCAAAATCATGCACATAATTTTATAAAAGTGTACTAAATTCTGTGACCATTGTTCTTTTTTACCACACTAAATTGCCTGTCTCGTACATGTTAGATGGCAAATAATACATGTAATATTTATTTTCTGAGAACTCTAATCTTTATCCTGAAGTCAAATTTGCAGGTAAACTGATATTTTGAAGAGAAATGACTTCTTAAATAAAATCGCCCAGTGCATTCAGGAGATTGATGTCAGTTTCCACCTCTCTGCCTAGTAACCTGCTTGCAAGCTGGAGCAGCTTATTTTCATGGCTGGAGGAGCTCTTCTTGCCCTCTTGCTTTGTCTTAGCCCTGTAAGTGTGAGTCATTGCCTGTTTCAGCTGCTTCCTACATTTCTCAGTCAATGCGAGGAGATCTGAAATGGTCAGTCACCCTATTCTTTTTTTTTTTTTTTTTTTTTTTTTTTTTGCGGAACCAGGGTCTGAACTCAGGCCCTTGCACTTGCCAGGGAAGTGCTTATTCCACTGAGCCATCTCCCCGGCTCACCCTATTCTTTTTTATAGTGAATTTTGCACAGTTCTTGCTTTTTATCACAGCGGATCAAAACTTACCTTTACAAAGATATGATGTCACTTAGCAAACTTATCACAGTCTAATGTAACAAATTATAAAGTACTTCCAGTTAGTATTTCATGTCATGCTGCCCGATAGATGTTGTGTGGTGCTACTTCTCTTTAAAAATGAGTGATTTGCCATATGGTGCTCTGAGAGTGTGCTATGGTGCTTGGAGTATGTATGTGCATGAAAAACAGGTGTAAAAGCTGCTCTTCTAACACAGTGATAAAAACTGATTGTGGAGGGTTGGCCAGACAGCTCAGCAGATTAAAGCACCTGCTTAGGCAGACCCAGGGACTGGGGTTTGATCCCCGGTTTGCCGTGCCAGCCCCAACCCCAGGACGCACTGAGATGGTGAATGAAACTGGGCATGGTGGTGCATGCCTATAATCCCAGCGCTTGGGAGCCTGAAAACAGGAGGATGACTAGGAGTCTGATCTGTGTAGTGAGACCCTGTAGACCCTGGGCTGAATCCATTTTAAAAAAACTGATTAGGAGTGACCAAGTTAATATTCTTTATCACTCCCTTAGAACAATGCTTTGCATTTAGTGAGTACCTAATAGATTTTACCTATAGTAATTACTATAATTAAATAAGATAGTCTCTGATAGAAGCAAGAATGTATTAATGACCAGATACAATCTTTAATTTGCTTCCTTATTTATGAATAGCACTTTTCATCATTCATTATACAATGGTCCTATAACATTGTGTGTGTATCTCTCTTGTAGCAGTTATGTACAATTTCAATGTGTTTGTCTGAATTTACTTTAAAGTAGCTCAAGGGCAAAGAGCATTCATTCATCTGACATCTCAAATTTCTGCCTCTTACTTAACATAGAAACATGGTTAATTAGCATGCATTTAAAGGAATGATCTAATGCAGAATAGAAATTCAAAATGGTATTAAGCACCAAAGGACTAAGAATATGACTGTCTTAGCAGCTTTCTCTTCCCTGAAACGTGACTCCAGAGTCCCACAGTTGAAAAGATGAAAGGTTTATTGGGCCCACAGTTTGCAGAGGTTTCTCTCCATCACTGGCTGGCTCCAAAGCATGTGGCCTGGCAGAGGGGAGGGCGAAGGGAACGAGCCATGGCATGCATGCAGGAGGCCCAGAAGAAAGGGAATGAGGCATGGCATGCATGCAGGAGGCCCAGAAGACACAAGGAGGAGGGAGACAGACCCTCAAGGTTGATTAATAAAACCATGAAACTAAACTAATTTTAAAATTCAAGTAAATGAATGTCTTAGGCCTTATTCCTTACTCTTTATTTGAGCTTACTATGTTCAATAACCTTACTTACAAAACAGTAACTCAGTGAAGCTCTATGAGTGGAGATGGGTAAAGCTACAAGCTACAAGAAATGAGAGTTTACACCCTGACTTCCTAATATTAGACTTGTTCAAAAAATGTGTCAGTAAAAACTATAAAGCTCAAGACACAAAACTAAAGGAAAGTAGAAAATAAGCCATCCATACCAGGATTAAAGGCCTAATTTTATAGATTAGAATTTCTCAATGTAACCTCTGCTTTATATATTTAATAGTACTGGTAGATGCATGATCTATAGAATTCACAATCTTCATGTAAAGATAATTTTAATTATCATTAATAAAATTAATCAATTTTAATTAAAAGTATGAATAGTTTTAGTGTGTCCCTTATAGTTCAATGAACTATATGGAAAGAACAGAAAATTACACCAACATTGTGTCACTGCTCATGGACAAAGGAACTGCACTACTTATACTTCTGTAGTGAATTGTTGTGATTAGCATTTTAAATTGCTAAGCATTTCCCATTTATCATTTTAAATGAATGAAACAATAATTTCAATATGATGCCCAATCACAGTACTGAAGTACTAATGTACTTCATTGAGAATGTGTCCTATGGGGTGTATGTCTTTTCTGATCTAATAGTCTAATGTTATGAAAGTACAATTTTACAAACAATGATAATAACTCACTTTTGTTAGTTAAATGTTGTAGTAAGCTTTTCCTTTTCCTATTTGTTTTCTTTTTTTTTTAGAATATTGTATTTCCTATAATATGCTTTGCTTTAATAATTGGATATTAATGTTAAAATTGTAACATTCAAAATTTAAATCAAAAATACATGTCTAAAACTTAGCAACTTGAATGGTCCAATACCTTCATGGTTTCTGGAAAAAGCAATACAAAAATTATAAGCAATATAGTATTTCCATATCAAGAATCTAGTTATTAATAACCATAGCTGACTTTAGGAAGCAGGAGGTGAAAAGGGGAATGAAGGTGTGTTATGCACATTTATCAACTCCTCACAAGGAATGTAAGCAAAATTATGTACTCAAACCTCACACAAAAAAAAGGGAAATTATGAGATCGATGGAGGGAAGATAGAGGCTAGGAAAAAGAGAACAAAGAGTGCAATTAAGCTTCAGTATGGGGGCCAGGGAGATAGCACAGTAGAATAAGCGTTTGCCTAGCATGCACAAGAGCCTGAGTTCAATCCCCAGTTCCACCAAAAAGAAAAAGCTTCATTATGTCATTATGTACATGTACTGAATTACCACAAAGAATACAAATGTTATGTACTCCAAACATATTCTACTGAAAACAATTAAAATTATAGTAAATAAATAAAGTGTCAGGGAATAAAAGCCACTGTCATGTAACCTTTGTAAATTACCTTGAAAAGCCTTAGGTCTGATCTTTCAATTTATGGCTCAGAACTAGCAACCGTTTCAGGTTACTTCACAACCTTAGGATCTGCTGAATAGCTATGCATTTCCAAGACAGAATGAAAAGGGATTTTTCTATTTCTGATGTGTAGAGCCAGGTTGTTTAGCTATGCAAACTGTGTGGTTTCTTTACTAACACTGTTAAAGTAGTATGAGTAATTGTGATAGCTAAATCTCATGCTGAATCCTCCCTGAAAATACTTCTGAAAAAATTCTGTATCAGACTCATGAGGGAGCTTCGGATCTGTAGCCATAATACAACTTCAATTATAGAAGATCTTACATGAGCAAGGCTGGACTGTTAGCCTTGGTTAAAAGACATATCTTCTAATGATTAAAAAGGTTTCCTGTATCCTCATGAATGTCATCAATGTGACAGCATTTTTTTTTTCCTAGAGAAAAAAAGTCTTCCTTTTGCTTCTTAAGACAAGTATTTTCTTGAAGAGGTGCTATAAACATAGAAGTCACTATTATCTTCTCATTGTTACAGAATTCATTCTTTCCATCAAAAAATTTAAAATATCTGACAATGTGCATGATCTAGAATTAGCAACATCTTTGTAGAGCAGATGACATGTGATAGTTCTTGGAAGATGAGTAGAATTTTGACAGGTGGAAATGTGGAGTAAAGACATTCTGGGCTAAGAGGCTTATATGGAGAAATAAAGAATATATTCAGAAAAAATGATAAGTATACTCGTGTGGATAGTATGTATGACATTTACAGTGTAAAAAGGAAAAGAAATAAAAGTATAGGGAGCTGACTCTAGAGAATTTTGAGCTTTTTGTTGAATTCACTGTAGTAAACAAGATTTCAGATATATAAAATGTTTTAATTAAAAGCCAGCGAGATAACTCAGTGGACTAAGCACCTGCTTAAGCAAGCTCAGGATCCAAAGTTTGCTGAGCAGGCCACGGCAACCCGTAGCAACGGGGAGGCTGAAAATAGGAAGATCACTATAAGTCCAAGATGCATGGTGATGCCCTAAAAATAATAATAATAGGGCTGGGGATGTAGCTCAGAAGTATAAGGACCTTCCTGGCAAGCACAAGGTCCCAAGTTTGATCCCGTTACTGAAACAAAACAACACAAAATAAAACAAAAAAACTTATGTGTCAACAAATAATTGTAATAATAAATAAGTAAATCCTACAGGGATACTAGGAAAATTGTACAGACCAAAGAATGATTTTTTTAAATATTTAATGTACATTTATTCTTAACATGTAAAGATATAAAGACTTTTTTTTGTGGAACTGGGCATTGAACTCAGCCCCCTGTGCTTACCAGGGAAATGCTTATTCCACTGAGCCATCTACCCAGCCCCCATATATAAAGATTTTATACTAAATAAATGATATTCATTATGGTAGAGGAATTTACATTATGATTTTTCCTCTTTTTCTCACTGCATTATCTCAAAATACAAATGTGTATTCTCATCACTGAAAAATCTTTGAAGTTGTGTTTCTTCCTGTTAACTACTTTTTTTCTGTACTAATAACCATTTTCTAAATCAATCCATATGCACCCATTTCCACACCTTGATTCATGAAGCAAATTGCCATCAGCTACTCTCCCAAAATAGAGCAAGACTTTATATATACAGAAACTTGTACATAACCCTCTTTTTTTGTTTTGATTTTTTTCTATTTTTTGAGACTTATGGCCCTAATGAAAAAATATACAAAATAAAAATTAAAAAATATTTAAATCTACTAACACTTTTTAGTTACCACATCATAAAAAATGAACTATAAACTTTATACTAAAGAGGAAGGAGGAGGAGGAGGAAAAGAAGAAGAAAAAGAAGAAGAAGAAGAAGGTATATTTAATGTACAACTTCTATACACATCACAACCCATAGACAGTAAAAACAAAAAAAATTTAAAAATGTTGAAAGGAATTGTGAAGAACTGTCACGTGGAGGCCAAACGACAGATGGCAGGCATGGTGGTGGTGGTGGTGAGGAAGCAGTTCGTTCTCTTTTATTATTATTTTTATTGAAGAACAAATAGCAATGATAAATTTTCAAGACAAATTAACAGGACAGATTCAATAAATTAATACACTGCCAAATGTTTTTGTAATGTTTTGGTGTTGTACAAGGTACACACATGACATTATACTTATAGGCATTATTATAGAAGATGTCTCTAATCAGTGAATTAAGAGAGTTAGCTGTTTACTTATCTTATTCTTTTACATCTGAATTATATCACAGATTCAATAATTAATACTTTCTGCTTTGTTATTTTCCTAGTGGCTGTCCATAGTACTACAAGCCAACATAATATCTTGTCCAACCACTATTAGTGCAAATCTTGCTTCATATTTATCCTAACTGTACTGTTTATACACACACATCATGATTCTTCCTTTGTATACCCCTTTTTTTTTTTTGTCGAGACTTGTCAAAGATGGGCACTCCGTTGTCATTAAACCAATTTAGGTGCCTGAACTTAGTGAAACAATTCAACACAGTTCAGCAGTCCATAATAATGGTGACTTATCTGAAGAAGTTGTTGATTACAGCCCAACTTATTATTATGGCTCCACGTTATATACCTCATTTTTATGCTTTTCAGCTGGATGGTTAAGACCGAGAGAGAACAAGACCTATATACCAAAAGATGTAGATTTTGTTTCTTATGAGGTCAGTGAAGTCCCCTCAGGGTTTATCTTTTAGTCCTGTACCTTACTCTGTAGATCCTTTGTCTGTGTCATCCATGCAGATGAGTCACAGCCAGTGCTTGACCAGTTTGCTCTCTATGAGAGCCTGAGAGGAAGTTTTCTCTCCATGTGACTCACCCCAGATTATGGCTCCATAATCTCCTTGATCAGAAAATTTGGGGCACAAATGATTTTCATGATGTTACAGTACAGGTTCACCTATGTCCTGAGTCTTCGCTGACCTTGAAAGGCTAGGGCCAAAATGTTGGCTGGCCTTGTGGCTCTTCTATTTCTCCAGTTTTGATCTGTGAACTTAGGTTGTTAACCATCCAGAAGAAAAGCTGATTAGTACCCTGCAGCATACACCATTCAGTTTGCCCTATCTGCCTCAATTGTCTTTAGTTGTTGTTGTTGTTTCTATTTGTATTTCTTCTTTTGTCTTTTATACTAGGGAGACTATATGATAATTGCACGTGTGTATCTGGTCTATTTCACTGACAAGTATGTGTTCAAGTGGCATCCACTTCAATATGAATGCTTCAAATTTATCATTCTTCACAGCTGAGTAATACTCCATTATGTAGAAATACCACATCTTTTTCAACAGTTCCTCATGTGATGGACATCTTGGTTATTTCCAAGATTTTGCTATCACACATTGTACTGCTATAAACATAGGTACACATATATCACTATAATATGTTTTCAGTTCCTCTGGGAAAATTCACAGTAAAGGGATAGCCAGATTGAATAGGATTTCCAGTCCCACTATTTTGAGGAGTCTCCACACTGATCTCCACAATGGTTGTACCGGTCTACATTCCCATCAGCAGTGAAGAAGTGTTCCCTTTTCCTCACAACCTCTCCAACATTTGTTGTTGGTTAATTTCCTTATGACAGCCATTCTTTCTGGAGTGAGATGGTATCTCAGTGTTGTTTTTATTTGCACTTCATGGATTACTAGCAATGTGGAGCATTCTTTCATATATTTATTCACTTTAATTTCATCCTCTGAGAAGTGTGTATTCATCTCAGATGCCCATTTCTGAATTGGGTCTTTAAATTTGAGAGCCCTGTTATATCTTAGTTCTTTATATATTCTAGACAATAGACCTCTGTCTGATTGCTTATTAGTTAGGATTTTTTCAAAATTTGTGGGTTGTCTTTTCACTTTGTTGACAATTTCTTTTGACGTGCAGAAGCTCCTTAAGAAGAGTTGATCCCAGTTGTTGATTCTTTCAAGTGTTTCCTGTGCAAATATATGTTTGTTCATGAACTGTTTACCTACCCTTATGTCTTCAAGAGTTCCTCCTACTTTCTCTCCAGGAGATTGAGTGTTTTTGTTTTAATGTTTAGATCTTTAATCCATTTTGACTTTAGCTTAGTGCATGGTGATAGAGCTGGGATTGCTATCGTGGCTGTACTTTCAATACGAAAAACACTGTTTTGTTCCTAGCCTAACATGACAATTTTCACATGAAGAAACCAGGATCATTGAACGTTCTGCTTACTGAGTGACACACCTCCTTGAGCCCTGTCTATCACACTAGAAGTTTCAATTGCACAGCTCTTTGGGTGATAGGATGTAGATTTTCAATCTCTGAAAAATAAAAACTAAAGAAAATTGGGAATTTTTCACCTTTCTGCCTCAGTGTGATGAAATTTTCCCATTTTAGCATCTTTGCCAAACTTTTTCTTTAAAGTCAGTTTGCTTCCCCTGAATGCAGTATAACATGGAAAATAACATTAAGAAGAAAATCTATGAAAAACAAAAGGTGACTTTTGAATGCACTGGACAGTAATTTTGGTTAAAAAAAGAAATAGAAAAAAACCCAAAATGATGTACTTATACACACAGACAGCAAATATTAATTTCATAACTGTTCAAATTAATTATTTATTTAATTCCCAACTGGCATAGTGAATGGGGCAGAGGAGCACAGATTGACTTTTCCTTCTTCATACACTAGATAAAGAAGAACAGAAAAGAGCCAGTTATGTGTGACCCTCTAATCTTCACTCACACATGCCTGCCTTCTTGCTTATGTCATAACTGCCCAATATGAAACAGTGTATCACAGATGACAGATATAATCAGAGTTCAGGACAGCTGATATGGAGATACCAGCAACCTGCCCTCCTGCAAAAGGAATTCTGAGTCGTTCTCATTACTTTTAACAGGCACACAAATAAATTAAGTACCCCCAATTTTTCAGAGACTTTATGCAAATTTGGTATAAAGAGTTTTGACATGAAGAATCTGTAACCATTTGGAACAAATGTTTTCGATGGTTTTTGTTCAGATTTCTCAGGATGAAATTTACAATTACTGTGTGTAATATAATGCCACTGTGTATGGAAACAGCTATCAATAATACCATCACAAATAAGGTTTTGTTTTTGTTTTTTTTAACTGGAAATCAAACTCAGGACCTTGTTTTTACCAAGTGGGTGCAGTGCCTCTGAGATATCTCCCCAGCCAGATAATAAGAATTTTAATACAGTTTAAAGCCTTCTCAAAAACAAACCTGACTCTCTAAAAGGAGCAACAGATACTGTGAGAGAGAAGGAAATTATTCAATAGGACGGAACAACTGGGATGAGGAAAAGGGCAAATGAAAGTAGGAAAAAATTATATATTTAGGCAGGTGTGGAGAACAGTTAGGATAATTCTATTGTCGAGTTCTGCTTGTCTTTTGAAAGAAGCAGTTAATGCTTAATTTTTTTTTCCTCTTTGGAATTTCTTATAACTTCTTTGTTATTGTTTTGTTTTGTTTTCTTTAAATGAATTCTGCACACTTATATCTGGTAATCTGAACAGTTAATTCGAATATAGCATCGTGTAATATAACAACCAGTATTGAATTTCCATTACTTTGTTCAGTGAAATCTTACATCATTCCTAATGCTTTTTCTATCACTATTTTGTGTTCTTTAAAAATAAAAAATAAAAATAAATATGAAATGATATAACAAATTCTGTGTGTAATATTTTCCACAGAATGATTCAAATTTCTGCAGTTGATTGCTATGGTAAGAAAGAAAACCATTTTAAAAGCTTTTAGCGTTGTTATTTTTTAAAAAAGTTATAGAGGAAGTAAAGGCATTTTTAAAATATGTAATCTTTAAAAGAACATTACTTTGCAGCAGCCACCACCACTTCCTTGGAGAAGCTCCGGTCTTCGTAGACCACATGGAAGGAAGAGAAAGAGGCTTGGCAGGTGCCACAGCTGCGGCTCCTCCTCTGCCCTTCGTTGCCTTCTGCGGCCAAGAACTGCTGCCATCTGCCTTGGGACCATCAGAGTATGGACTGAAACCTCCACTATCTGCGAGCTAAATAAACTTTTCCTTCCTTCATTTTGGGTGTCAGGTATTTTGTGCTAGCAGTGAGTGAAAAGTAACTGAGAAAATGAAAGTCATTTATTATACTGTTGAGGCTGCTTTGACATCCTGATCAATCAAAGCTTCTACTGTTCATGATCTTTTAACTTGGGAGAAAGCAAGGAGACACATGGTGTTGGATCCAGTGAATGAGGAGGGTAAAGACACACCACAGTATTTTATATGCCTGCCTTTATTCTAGATGTGACATCGCAACAGTGCTCACCATATTTTTAGTATACCTTATAAAGACACTCATGAAAGAGACCCCTAGAACTACCTCAGAAAGGAGCTAGAAAAATATGGGACAATTACATTCAAAGCAAGGAGCATTTTCGAGGGAAATTAAAGATAGTGTGTCTTTTACTTGAATGTTTTTAATTTAAACATTCAACTTACAAAACACTGAAGGAAAAATAGATGTTGTTAATAGTTTGGATAGAAATAGTTTTGCAGAAGTGGAGATGTCAAAAAGAAAAAGACGTGGAGATGTCATGTGATGTGGTATTAATGGTAGTATCTTTTACCGTAACATTTTTAATTTAAACATTGACCATATAACTTGATCATACTTTTTTTTTCTGAACTAGGGATTGAACTCAGGTCCTTGAACTTGCCAGGCAAGCACTTATTCTACTGAGCTATGTCCCCGGCCTATGATCATACTTTAGCATGTACGTTTTACATATATATATATATATATATATATATATATATATATATATATATATATATATATATATATATATTTGGCCTAGTACTTTCTTGAGTTCACATTTTATTTGGACAATTTTCTTTTTTGTTATACAAGCTTAAGTATTTGAATAGTTGTTTGAATGGTAACTATGTGAGACCTAACAATAGAAGATCAAGGTAAAAAAGAAAAGTATTTTGAATTTACAATTATTTGCAACTCCTTTAATTTGAGATAATCTTTTTTTACCATTTTTATGTGGATTTTTAGCCTTTTTGTTCTATTTACAGAGATATACAATGAAAATACAAATACTGCCAAGCTGTTTTCAAGAACCTTGTTCTCTGCATGATCTTACGATATTTTTAAATAGCAACTTTGTTCTAAATTCCTCAAAACTATATTTTCCAAATCATGGGTATATGATTATGATATTTGATCTGAGGGTATTTTATGTATTGCCTAATTATTCACTTAGGCTGGGGATATAGCTTAGCAGTATAAGCACTTCTTACCTGGCAAATGCAAGGTAGTGAGTTCAATCCCTGGTAGGAGCAAACAGGACAAAACAAACCCTAACTGCTCTCCTGAATGACACCAGCTATATCTTCTCAAACATGAGTAGACCCCCTAGCTTCCTGCTCCTCATCACCATTTGCAATTGAACAGCTTCCCCCACATTCCATTTCAGCCTGCCTGTCTGGTCAGTGCAGCAGGTGAATGACTTTGGGCAATGACCTTGGTGTGTTACAAATGCAATCAGGTAGTTGCAGTTGCAGTTCTTAGTGTGTTTTTTTGCAAATCAATACTTCCCTGACACATACCAAGAGGGACCTACAGAAACCTTCTTTCTCCCTCTGTAGGCTGATAGCTCGTAAAGGACATCACAAGATTTCTTTCAGTTTCAAGGACAGCAACACAGTTTCACTGTCTCCACAAAAGTATAATAATTCTCCAGATTGTAATAATCTGCCACAGAAAAGTAATGTGATCAATCTCTTACTTTAGTTTCACATCATTCTGGTACATTGCATTAGTCATATGATGAATGACTGCAGCGAACAGAAAGTAGTGGCTGGGCCAACCAAATAATGGATTAAAGTGCCTACAAGCAGGATTAGGGCCTGGGGGTTCCATCCCCTCAGCTGACATGCAGGCTCTGTCCCCACGGTATGCTGAGATAGCAATGGAGACTGGGCGTGGTAGTGTGCATCTGTAATCCCAGCTCTTGGGGGATGGTAAACAGTAGAATCACTATATGTCTGATCTAATAGTGAGGTCCTGGACACCCAGTAGACACTTCCCTAAAATACAAAAAAAAAAAAAAAAAAAAGAAAGAAAGTAGTGGCTATTTTACATATGTTAGAGACACACTAGCAAGTCAGAGGGTAGGAATGAATGTCACAAAAATTCAACAATGACCCATCTCAGCGACAGTGGAATTAAGAATGATAAACACAATATTGTAATGGTAAGATATGTAAAGTGAGCAAGCAGATCATTTACAAAAGTCAGGTTAAGTTCAGATTGTTCAACAGTACCACTGAATGAAAAAGTGATATACTCAGTATTTAGCAATAATTCTAAATTTGTTATTAAAAGTTTTGACTAATACACTAAGCCTCATTGTATCAATTTCTGTATCATTACATTAATTCTCTAATTATGTCAATAATTTTAGAATTTTTAATTATTTTACTCTTTATTTTTTTATTCAAAAATTTGATTGTTTCAAATAATGATGGAAAAGTGATACTAGATTTACCCTTGCATACATTCAACTTGTATTATCACCACCCTAATAAAATATATAGTGCACGATGTTCCAAACGTTGCACAACAGAACATGCACAACTTGTGGAAATTCAGAACTTGAAGACAGGAAAACGGATAAGAGAGCAACACTACTGTCACTCAGGCTATTGTCCTGTGACACCTTGCTACTGCATTAAAAGGCGGCTCCAAAATAGAGCAGTGGTGGACTAAGATAGCTCAGCAGTCTACACCTCCTGCTTACACAACCTTAGGCAAGCACAAGAACCTCAGTTCGATCCCCAGCACCACATGCTACTTCAGTCCCACCCCAATGGTGGGCTGAGATGACCACATTAAAAAACAAAAGATGCAGAAGTTGCCTTCTGGAGCACACAGGCAGAGCTCTAAAAGGATGCAGAATTTTCAGGATATAGTGTTATAAGGGAGTGAGAAACACAAAATGTGGGCTCCAGAAACCACAAGGATTGAGTGAGTTCTTGACCTGAATCTAAGGAGAAGAGACGCAGAGAAAAAGTCCTAAAGGCCTAGGACAATAAACTGCTTCAAGGATGAATGATATACAGAGAAGAAACTAGAAATTTTATGGTATCAGGATACAATAAGAACTGCCTCAGTCAGAACAAACAGGTCTCATTCAACTTCTCCTGTGTCCAACTATAGTAAGACACAGGCATAAAGATCAAGTCCTAGAAACCAAACAAACCCTAAGATTAAAAATCAAATGGAAATAAACACGTTTAAGTAAAGCCAAAAACTAAGACATATTTGAGAACGTAATTTTCTAAGAGACTAAAACATAATTTCGAAAAACATTAGAAACAATACAGGATTTCACTAAACAAAATAATAGGAATAATGGTTGTTATATTGTGTAATGTTGTCTTCAAATTAGTTTTTTAGTACTACATAGAATCATGCAAAATTCATTAAAAAATATAAAAAGTTCTAGAAACTTAAAAGGAGAGGAAAATACTAAGCATTGACTGATCCTTTCAGTGGACCAGCTGAAATTAGCAATACAATTACCCTTAAAAAGAAAGGAATGTAGTCAAGAGGCCCTATAATGTGTAATTTGTACAATCAAATCTAAAACCATTATATGCTGAGAAGCAAAACACGTATTTAGAAGTTCAATGCGCTATCCATTGCGCTACAGAGCCAAAAACACGTATTTAGATTAAAAAAGTCTATACAAAGAAACCAGGAGGTGATCTAGATATTGAAGTCATTATACAAGAACTTTAAACTTGCTACTATAAATATGATTAAGAATATGAATCAATATATAGAATAAGTGAACAGAGTGGAACATTGATTTTATTTTTTTTATTTATTTATTTATTTATTTACTTATTTATTCATTCATTCATTCAGTACAGGGTCTACAGGGTCTCACTACATAGATCCTCTTAGTGATCACTCTTAGTGACCCTCCTCTTTACAGCCTTTCAAGAGCTTAGGGTTACAGGCATGCACCACCACGCCCAGTCTCAATTGCTGTCTTAGCTTGCCTCAGGGGTAGGACTGGCCTAGCACACTAGGAATTGAACCCGGCCAAGGGGCAATGCCTAAGCAGGTGCTTTAGTCCACTGAGCTATCTGGTCAGCCCAACAAATTGGAACATTTAGATAATGTATCTAAAATATATAAATTTAATCACATAAAAATTCAAGAACACTATGGCTCAGCATGATGGTAGACACAGGAGGACAGTGAGGTGCTAAAGGCCAACCTGGACTACATAGTAAGACCAAGGATAGCCTGAATTACACAGTGATACCATGTCTCAAAAAACAGAGAAATGAACACTGCAATATCTGACATGACACTTCAAGAGGTTATTTGTACATGGTAGGAGAGTCAATGAAATTTAAGCAAATAAATATAAAAATATCTAAATTAAAGAGAGAAAAAGGGTGACAAAAATAGATTCTCAGTGAACATTCTGGTAATATAATCAGTCTAGGAAATCTGATTTAAATCCAATGACAAAGCAATGAAAAATATATGTTAGAAACTATTGTAGCTGAAAATATTCAAAATAGAAGCTCCAAAAGCAGTAAATGGAATAAATATGAATAAAACTATAACATAGTTTTATTTAATATGATCATATTACAGTCAAATTGTGGGAAATCTAAAGGTAAATGAAAAATGTAAACGTGGCCTGATAAATGACACATTACATACAAGGAAACAAAATCAAGATTGAAAAGAATTACTTAAGATAATGAAAAATAACTGCATATAGTACCTGGCATATAAGAAAAAATGAAACTGTGGAATCAAACTAATAAAATTGAACATGACAAAAATTGAAAACAAAAGACCAATCAGAATCAGAGCTACAGATACTTAAGTTAGAACTCTAAAAGGTTTAATTTCAGTGCTATATGAAAATTGAAAGAACAAATGAAGCTCAAGAAAGTAAAATAAATAAATAAATAAATGAAATAGAAAAATATAAAAAGTTAAGCTGAATATAGTTCTGTGAAAAGGTTAATAAAATTGACAAACTCCTAGACAGACTGATCAAAAAGATCAAATCATTAAATGACAAGTTATTAAAAAAGAGGATTAAAGGAATAAAAGACTGTTCATAATACATATATTAAAGAGATATACTGGGAATTCTTTGATTAAAAATTTGACAATTTAGATTAAATGAACAAATTTCTTGGAAAGCACAAATAGCCAAAATTGATAGAACAAAGCTAGAAAATCTATGTCCTTATCTATCACAGAAGATGAATTTAAAATTAAAAATCCTCTCATGAAGAAAAGTCAAAACCCAGATCTTCTTCAGAAGATTTTTATCACACATTGAAGGAAGAAATAATGCTAACTTTACCTTCCACTTTCAGAGAATTGGGAGATTTGAAACATTTCTTACCTTGTTTTATAAATTGAACATTAGTAATGTAATCTGAAAATGGCATTCAAGTTAGAAAATTATGTATCAGTATGCCCCATTCGTAGGCACCATTAAATCCTGTGACTGTATAATTTTTTTGTTTTTTAAATGTATTTGTTTGTTACAGAGTCTCTCTTCACAGCTCAGACTCATAGTGATCCTCCTATTTTCAGCCTCCCTACTGCTGGGATTACAGATACATGCCAGCATGCCAGGTCTCAGTTGCCAGCTCTGTGTGCCTGGGGGCGGGGCTAGTACCTCGTGCAGTGGCATGGATCGAACCGTGGTTCCTGAGTTCACCAGGCTGGCACTTAGTCTGCTGAGCTGTCTCTCTAGTCCTGTATCATATTTTGGAACTAATCAACGAACTTGCCAAAGTCCACTGGATATTATACAAAGCAAATAAATTCATCTGTGCTGGCATATTTTTGTCAGCTACTTTTGTCCTCTAACCCTTCAGAAGGATGCAGATGGTTTTATGTGGAAACCTATGGAGGAAGAGGATAGAAGGACAGGAAAGAAGTCTCAGCAGAGATAACACATCTTTTATAGTAAATGGTAAGCTGGCTTCTACAAGAAGGTACCATTTTTTTTCTTAATTTGTAATTTTATTATCACATATTTTAGGTTGACAAGCATCTTAGAAGTGTTACATGCATACACGTCCCACAGATTGTTTTTTTTTTTTTAATGCCCTTCTACTTCCCTTCCCCTCCCTTTTTCTCTAAAACCAAGTAATGAATTTTAAGAACAATGGAGGTTAAGAGCGGAATATATTTATTGGAGAAAAGAAATCTTCTATCTGAGAGAGGGACAAAAGGGGACCTGAGTGGGTTGCCAAGGAATCTGTCTTTTCTAGGGATTTTTAAACATCTAGGACTGATGTTCTAAATAGATCTCTACCACCCTAAGGAAGCCAGGAATATCACTAACTCAACCCCATGTACAGGAAAAGACCCTGATCTATGTCCATGATGTAAGGTGGGTTTAAGATGGAAAACCTGGGAATTCACACAGAAAGTGGGACAAACTATGGTCAACCAAAAAAATTGTTCAGGTAAAACTGAGTAAATCCAGCATCAAATGGGGAAGCCCGTCAGTGGGCATGGACATAGATCAGGGTCTTTTCCTGCATATGGGGTTGAGTTAGTGGTCTTCCTGGCTTCCTTAGGGTGGTAGAGATCTATTTAGAATGTCAGTTCTTGATGTTTATCTTCAGGGAGGTATGCATTTGTTTGATCTCTCTTGAGATCTGGCCCCCAGGGACAGTGTCTGTCTCTCCCACAGTTGAAAGGCATCTTGTCTTCCATCCTGGCTCCTTCTGAGGGTCTAGCTCTGTCTGGCTGTCTGTAATATTTCTATCTAAATCAGCTACCTATAACACTATCAAGGCTGAAAAGCTTCACATTTCCCCTCTGTCTAATTGCTTTGGATTTTGGTGGACAGCAATGATTCACTGAGGACTGCAGAAGCCCTTAAGTAAATATGCCCTGAAACTCATAAAAATAAAAACAGAACTCCTATTCCTATTGCACAAATGACCTGGTAGACTAATGTCACTATCTAAGCACAAATTTTGACAGAGCATCTACATTCGTTGTAATGATAATATAAGGGATTTTGTATTCTCCGTGCTGTATGCATTATCTTTGTGCAAAAAAATTCCCTCTGATAACAAGACATATTTATCTAAAGCATTTGGCTCATTTTCACTTGGGAAGCATATAAGCCCTAAAATGCTTTTGTTTCCTTGTTTAATATTCACTATGATAAACCTAGGGCAAATTTATGCTCTAACAGATACGTATATTATGATTTAAATTTTATCTTTCCAAATATTTTATCTGTTCTAATTTCCACACCTTTTTCAATTTTTAATGCTTTACTGCACTTAAAGTTACTGCTTATAAAAGAGTAAGCATCCATTAATAATAATTTCTGCATATCACACCATTTACAACCTCCTTTTAAATTTCAATGGGAAAAGACCAATAAAAATATGGTTGCGGATAACATCTGCCTAAAGAAAATGACTAGATTCATTTGCCACAGCGTGTTCTTTCTACATTCTGAGCAGTGTGGCTTCTTGACCAGCAACATTGCTATAAACTAGGAACTTGTTAGAGAAGCACGTTGGAAATCTTTGGCCCAGACCTAGTATATCAGGCATTCTGAGCACAGGCCCCAGCAGTGTGCATCTCAGCAGGGCCTCCGGGTAAGCGCCTCACACATTCCTACCTGTTCTGCAGAATGTAAGCTTGGTTCTCATTCCACCTCTGTTCCCCAATGACAACCTTCTAATAGATCTCAACCTTGACTGAATTAAAATCATATAAGATAATTTTTAAAGCCATGATTCACCACTCACTCACCAGAACAATCTTCAGAGGAGGCCAAAACAAATTATAAAGCTTTTTCTTTTTCCCATGAAGCACTCTGGGTGATCTGTAACTTTGAGATCTAACACTAATTCTAAAGAAATATTCTTAAGCTCAGTCATAAAATTAATGATTGTTCCTGGCATTTCAGGATACATGTTTCTCTAAGAAGTCCAAACTACTATGCAGTCGCAATGCTACTTTTTTTTTTAGTGTTGTTCATATTTCATTTTATTTTATTTTATTTTGCTACTATATATAACAGGTTGTACTTTATTTTAACAAATTAAAATACAATAATATTGACAAACATGAAAATTCATCATAATACTCTCAAGATAATATTCCAACTTTTTGGTTTCTTATGATGTGTCTTTGTGCTTCTGTATCTCCCCTAGAATTTTCCAACTTGCTTTTCCTCAAATCTTTTTTTTTTAATTTATTTTTTTATTTTATTGAAGTACAAATATCAATCAGACAGTTTTAAGACAACTTAACAAGACAGATTCGACAAATGAATACACTGCAAACTGTTTTCATACTGTTTTGGTATCGTACAAGGTGTATACATGATATTATATGTACAGACATTATTATAGCAGATGTCTCTTATCAGTAAATTAAGAATGTAGCTGTTTACTTATCTTATTTTTTATACCTGAATTATATCAAAAATTCAATAATTATTTTCCTACTAGATGACCAGCAATGTTACTTTGAGAAATTAGTACACTGCACTCTTCTCTACACACAAATATCTGATAAGTCAAAGATGTAAATGTTTGAAGCACTGGGTGTATAAAAGTACTACCAGAAAACATGGTCAAAAGATTGCTACATCTTAAATTTCAAATAAATAAATAAGACCTTAGAATAACCATGCCGTAATCTATTAAGGAAATAAGAAGATGGATAAATCTCACAACGTTATAACTGGTGCAGCATGACATCTTAAATTTCAAGAGGTGTATTACAGCTTAGGTTGTCTTTGACTTTACCACACTATCAGCACAAGTACCAGAACTGGACATAAGTTCTTGCTTGGCATAGAACTGGGAGATGTCTGAAAATAGGCAAAGAAAATTGGGTGAATTTCTTGGCCTTTCCATTCTGGTCCAAATGCAGAAAAAAATAGAGTGGAGAATAACTATGAGCTAGTTACAGTATAGAGAAAGGAAATAAAAACTATCTCAAGAGTATTAAAAGGAAGTTTGAGATAGAAGGACAAACGCCACTGGAGCTACTTTCCACCTGGAACTGCAGGAGGGAGATTTCTTCAAGGGAATCAACCGAGCATCACAGCAGCAGGTGACCAGCGAGGACGCTCACGTGGAGAAGATGGAGCAACCCACGCTTTTTCTGTAGCCCCGGGGACTAACGGGGGACAAGAAGAAATTACACTGCAAATTATGTCAGTGTACGTTACAGATCCTGGTGACCTGAGGTCCCAGGTTGTAACATGAGGAAAGCCCAGCAGATGGCAGCATGGGCTACTATACGGTGGGGACGCAGCCCTTCAGCCAGGTCACCCTGCTGGGAGAGGGACAGAGGCATATGGAGCAGAGCCCCGCTGCGGAACCCAGGTGGGTCCCCTGGGTACTGTCCCTCTCCCAATAGCCCTAGAGACACCTGCATCCCCAGAGGAGAGAAGAGCAAGGGGAGCAGAGAGATTTTGACTTAACATGCTTTAAACTTGTGGTCATCGGATGGATAATGGAGTGCATAAACCTCACCTCTTAATCAGATGGAAGTAAGAGGAAGGCTGGGAAAACATTGAAATGGAAAGGAGTTTGAATTTCACTCAAAAGTGAAAGACAAAGAGGCTTTGTTACATAGATGATGATAGATAGATGATAGATAAGAGTATAGCGTGAAAAATGACACATTGTACACTACTGTAATATAATATAAAGAATTATAAGCAACGTCCAAAGATGCATTATCTCCCAATACTCTGGGACACTGAGGAATGAGGATTGGAAGCTTGAGCTCAGTGTGGGCAACTTACCAATTCGTGAAACTTTGTCTTTCCATAAAACTTTAAAAAGTGATGGGAGCTGCAGCTCAATCTAAAGGCCTTGGATCAATCCCCAGTATGTCATAAAAAAAAAAAAAAAAAAAAAAAAAAAAAAAAAAGATAAAATTTCAAATAAGAGTAAAAAATTAAAAGCAACATATTTTTCCTTGGATAATTAGATTATCCAAATTAAGAGCTGTTTTTCTTTGATATATAAAAATTTAGTACCAAAAAGAAAACTTTAATTTTATTAGACAAAAAGAACTATATAATATGAACAGTGTAATTCATCCATCTGGAATTGCATTGTTCTTATTGGAGGAGTTTAACAATGAGACAAAGAGAAAATAAAAATAGTTTAGAATTCAACCTTAAATTAAGAAAGATCTACCACAAATTGACAATCTATCTACAGAAAATCTATCCGGGAGAGACAGTTCAGGAACTAAAGCGCCTGCTTAGGCAAGCTTAAGGAAGAACAATGACTGCAGTTGGATCCCCCGCACCACTTGGCACCAGCCCCGTCCCCAGGGTGAGCTGAGTTGGCCAGAGCCTGGGCTTAGTGGCATACTCCTGAAATCCCAGCTCTGGAGAGGCTCCTATCAGGAGGATCACCAGGGAGTCCGAGTTGCATAGTGAGACCCTGTAACAATTGAATTTTGTTTGTTTGTTTGTTTGTTCCGGAACCAGAGATTGAACACAGGCCTTTGTGCTTGCTAGGGAAGAACTTATTCTATTGAGCTATCTCCCAGGCCCACAACTGAATACATTAAAAAAATGAAGAAAATTTTTAAAAGATCATGCTGAAAGACTTGAGTCCAAGTGTAGTGAGACAGTAACCAGAATTCTTCTGCTCCTACTGCCACTCAGAAACCACACCTCATCTGTTCTTGTTTCTGTGCAGGACGTGAGGAATGAGCTTGGGCAGGCTTTGGGGTTGCTTGCGGGGCAGCTTGATTACAAAATTGCATGCTACCCAGCTCGCCCTCTTCTTTCACCAGAATTGGCTATTGTTGCTTAATTTTCAATTAATTTTTAGAAATCATCCTTGAATCCCCTTTTGGAAACATTCAAAGCTCATAGACCAGAAGAGATCAAATCCTCTAAGCCCCTACAGGACGTCCCACACTGTTATTTCTGAGTGGTGCGTCACAAGGGTAGGTATTTTCAATTTAGGACATTTAGTAAATAGTGGATTTTATTTCAATTTGAGGGAGGACTTTTAGAGATGGTAATGAATTAGAAAAAAAGAAGGACCATTTACAATTTGCCCTTCTAAACATCTACTACAGCCAACATTTTGGTGCATGTTTCCTGATACTTATGATACTTTATCATAATACAAATGTAGGTGCCTGGGGAGATGGCTCAGTGGAAAAAGCTCTTCCCTGGCAAGTGCAAGGCCTGAGTTCAACCCCTGGTTCCAAAAATAATAAACAAAAATAAAAATAAAATAAAACAAACATGTATTCATGCTTTATGTTCCCATAGCACCACAAATATCATTTCTGAAGGCTTTAAATTTTCATTATCTTCTAGGTGATGTGAAATAGGTAGTTTACTACTTTCTCTGCTACAACAGACTATTTTTGTACTTCTGCCTGTAAGAAGAAAATTGATAATTTTTTTTTCGCTTTGGAATGCTTTTTAAGAAGCAGACATGGTTTTTTGGAAGTTGCCCAACAGAGGAAATGCTAAATTGGATGCACATATATTTTTAAAACTGATTTGTTTTACAAAACTTTCTGTCTGAAAGCTTTTAACTTTTCCTTTCTTTGGAGACACACAAAATTGTATTCAGATCAATCACATTCTCAACCAACTTTGGACAGTTCCTTTTTAAATAAGATTTTTAATTTGATAAATTGAACTGTAAAAACAATCTATTTTTCTTGATTTTCTGCTTATGTGAAATATTTGCTTTCTGCCTCTACTTTTGACTCTATGATTAGCCAAACTCATGCAGTGAAACTTTTATGGAGCGTAAGCTCTGTGCCAGATACTGCTCTACACAATGAGAACACATTCATGAAACTAACTTTCAGTCTTCACAGCAAATATTACTTTTATTTTATTGGGGCTTCATACATTTTGTTATTGCAATATGGTATGTCCTTTCTTTCTTGGATATCCCCTGCTTTTCTGGGCTTATGCATGGATGGCACTGCTTTTAGAAATTCAATTTACATGTTTTCTCTATGAGTAGTCATGACAACATCTCTTTACTATCATAGCGAATTTTATTTTGAGTTATAATTTCATGCTTACTTGTCTGTCTCTGCTACTATATAGCCAGGAAGCTATTTAAGAATATGCAATATTCCATACATTTGCAATATTCTGAAAATGCTTGAAATACAGTGATTATTAAACATATGCATTTAATGTTGAATTAATAAATTGTCAGGGCTGACCAAAATAGATCAGCAGATTAAGGCACCTGCAAGCAGGCACAGGGGTCATGGGTTTGATCCCAGCATGATTACATGCCTCGACCCCAGGGTCATGCGTGCCTGTAATCCCCAGCTCTTGGGAGGCTATAAACAGGCAGATCACTACAAGTCTGATCCAGTAGTGAGATCCTGAACACTCTGTAGACCCTTCCCTAAAATACAAAAAATAAATACACAAATAAAATTAGAATAAATAAATCATCATTCATGCATCTTGTTCATTTTATCTATTAATATCTGTGTGTGAAGTTCACTTTATCTATTAGTATCTCTGTGTGAACAGGTATGTAAAAACTATAAGTTCATTTCCCTCCTTTTGATATGTTAAGGGAATAATTTTATTTATTTGTGGCCCAATTAATTCTATAGTGTACTTCAATAATCCAATAGGTGTTTCTTTTTCAAAAATTCAAGTTAAAGAAAAGGATACAGAGTAAAATACAGACCTTCTTTCTCTCTTTCACCCATGACCATTATTAAGTGTATCTGAATTTTTCCAAATGTATACACATATATATATAAAATACCATGTACATTCATTTTCCTAAATGAGTAATATAATACATGAATATAATGTGTTGCATCTTTCTTTTTGTTTTTAATGTTATTTGGGTATACACAGGAATGCTATGTCCTGGCTATGTGTACCCTACTTTTATTCAGTCTTTAAAACTCTAAATCTCTTTCTATAAACTTCTCATAATTACCCAGTTGCTTATAAAACATTAATTGGCAAACATTCTTCTAAATAAAAGTATTAACCATTTTACATGTGTCAGTTTAAGTTATCTTCATCTCTTTTCTCCTTTTAATTTCATGTAACATTATGGCATAATCACACCATTTTGTCATCAATTGAAGATGGTCCTATCTTGGCCTGTCATCCCATCTACCCTCCCATTCAAGGCATTGGCCTTGTCATTACCCATTTTTCTTTTACATAATTAACTATTTCCTTCTCTCCTGTATCATTCCCATCAATCAAAAAAAAATCTTCAATAATTCCTTTCTTCTAAGAAAAGAAAAAAATAAATAAAACTATCTCTGTTGCCCCGCTTTAATATTTCTTCCTATTGCAAATCTATTGAAAAGAATTACTCAAGTTCATTTTCCATATTTTCACACATGTCCATGTCTACCTTTCAGTTTCCCAATCCTTCCCGGAATCACTATGATCAGATGACCAATCGTAGCACCACATTGTCCTTCTTTGATGAACGCTGCCCATCACCTACCACATTATCATCCCTCTGCTCTATATTATCAATTCCAATTCTTTGCAGTTATTCCCTTGAGGGAAAATCAATCTCAATGATCAGAGTATGTCTGCAGACCTAATAGGTGTGCTTGCACTGAGGACTTAGTACCTGCCTCACATACCTCAGTCTACCCATTTGCTTTCCATTATCTATCTTTCATCTTACTATTTTATTTATATTTAGATTATACACAAAAGAAACTATATTTAACTTTCTATGTCTTATTTCACTGAACATTATGATCTTAATTTTCACCCATTTTCTTGCAAATAACATGACTGCTTTCTCTTTAGGCCTGAATATTACTCCACTTTCTAAATATCTTTCATTTGTTAATTTTCTCATGATAGACATGTAGGTGTTTCCAGAACTTGGCTATTGAGCATAGCATTGCTATAAACAGAGATATATATGTATCATTAGTATGATGTCTGACACACTCAGAAGTATATGTGAGAGAGATATAGCAAGGGCAAATGGCATTTCTCTTTTTAGTTTCTTGAAGAATCATTATACAATCTATGAATTTACATTCCCAGCACCAATTGAGTTTCCCCCATATATTCTTTTCAGTTGCTAGAAAGTAACAGAGAAATAAATCTCTACTCTTAAAAAATAGTTTATTTCCTTAATTTATTGGATGCCATGTTCTTACTGTGTTCTTTGTGTTTTACTCTCTGTTCCTCTTCAAACTTTTGCTGAATTCACTTTTCTCTTCCACCTAAGCTATGGATCATCTCAAGTCTCATGTTTTGAAATGTATTTTTGTTTTCATTCTAAGTAGTTTTTAATTGTGACAACTGCAATATAGAAGCTGGAGGATTTAATAGTTGTATCTCATACCCCAACCTCTAGCATGGTCTCCAGAATTTTATACACAACAACCCCTACACAGACCATTTCTTCGGTATGTTTAGTAGGTTTTACAAAGTTGAGCTGTCTAAAAGAGAGCTGCTGATACTCCCCCCACCCCAAGCTATCTCCCATTGGCTCTCTCTCTAGCCTTCTGTGTCTACACAATTAGCACCAGTATGTGGGCAGGTCAAAACCCCTAGAACAATGCTTGACTTTAGTTTCTCTCATCATATGCATTCTTTCCATCAGCAAATTCAGTGGGTCTTATTTGAAAACTTAGAATTTGACTAGTTAGCATGAACTCCATCCCTCAGAAATATTACCCGTCACATCTGTCTCCAGTGGTATTGTCAGAGACTCTTAGCTCATCTCTGAACTTTACACTTGCTGCTACAATGATAATTCTGGTTTCCCACCCATAGGAAGCCTGTGTAATTGTTTTCAGATGAGCCACACACTCTTCTTTCCCGGTGACTTTTTATCGCACTTTCAATAACATTGAAAGTCCGTGAAGCAGAGATCTTTACATGACCTCAGCAAATTTCCAACTTCACATCCAACTCCTCTGTCTCTTTGCTTTAGCCACACAGGTATTCTCATTGCTCGTAAACATACCCACCACGTTCCTACTTGCAGGTGGGAGCTGGTGTTATTTTCTACAGCAAAAATAGTCTTCTTTCGGATACCTTTCTAGCTTTCTTCTTGCCTCACTGAGATGTCTGGTCAGATGCTCCCTTCACCTGGAGATTGCACTGTCCACCCACCTCCAATTCCATTGGAGGAATCTCCATTAACATCCATCATTTCCTCCTGCTTTACTTTTTCTTGATACTTACTCTATGGAATTCTATTCTACATATATTTATGTTTTCCTCCACTTACTCTCCACAATAATTACTCTTTAATTACTTATTCCAGATGCACCAAGAATAGATCCGAAAACATAATAGCACTCAGCAAATATATGTTGAATGAAATAAAATGTACACATTTAACTCACTGATTTTGTTTTATTACATGGTGCAATATAAGAATTTGAGCAATGTTATTTCAGTATAAGTATTTTTTTTTTTTTTTGTACAGATTCGAACTATGTAGATCAGATTCATAGTGATCTTCCTATTTTCAGCCTCCCAGGTGCTGGGATTACAAGCATGTGTCACCACACCCAGTCTCAATGGAGGTCTCAGAATGCCCTTGGGGGTGGGGCTGGCATGCAAGGATCTAATCCAAGAACCTGCATCTGCCTAAGCTGACACTTTAATCCACTGAGCTGTCTGGCTGGCCCAGGGCAAGTAATTTTGTAAAATTTGCTCATTATATTTTTTCCTAAATAGTCATTTGTGATGTATTCCACATATATTATAAATAATATGTTACATTACCTTTGCAGCTATCTGTTGTATTTCATTTGTGTTGTTTTTAGTTTCCAGAACTTTTACTATGATATATTTTATTGTTTGCTAAGTATAGGCCTTCAATACTATTCTGATTTAAAAATTCTCATTATAATAACTTCTTACATCTATCATAACTTTCTGGCATTCAAATACCTATTTCTGACAGGACTAAACAAAAAATGGAATACAAAGGAAGGACCATTTTGTATTTATATATATAGAATAGTTAGGATAAATATCCAGCTACTTTCATGTAATTCTATGAGAAGAAAGAGTTGCACTAATAATGTTTGGACAGGAAATCCTGTCTGCTCCTTGTACTATGGATAACTACTAGGAAGATAACAATGCAAAAAGTATTAATTATTGTAACTGTCCTATAAATCAGCTTTGAAAAAAAAGGTAGGTATACAGCTGCATTCTCTTAATTCAATGAATAGAGGCATCTGCTCTAATAATGTTTGTAAATAGAATATCATGTCTGCACCTTGTACAACAAATAACCACTAAGAAAACAATATACAATGTATTAATTATTGAATCTGTCCTACTAATTTGATTTGAAACTGTCTCATTGCTATTTGTTCTTCAAGAAAATTATGGAAGAAAAATAAAAATAAATAAAATAAATGTACATCTCAAAAAAATAAAATTCATCTCTTTAAAAAATAACTTTCTGAAAGTATTTGCTGAAATTTCCTCATGGATATGATTGACTAGTGAATGATTGATAACCTAAAGATATTTATTTTCACAATATGATAAGCATCTCTATTATCAGCCATCTGTGTGCTACAGCTTGCTTCATATGAGCTTTGCATTTTTTTACTAGAGTCATTCCTTTGCAGTTTATCTTTTAGAGATATTAAAAATTAGATTGACAATGACTTTCACATAAAATTTTATCAATTATTTATTTATTATCATTGTTAAAATGTAGAGAGAGTACTCAAATGCCCCTTAAAGCTCTTATTTGACTCTATGGTGGCACATACCTGTAATCCCAGCACTCAACAGGCTGAGGCAGGAAGATCAAGGGCAGCCTAGACCTTATCACAAAACAAAGCAACACAAGACAAAATAAAACACCCAAAACTAACAAGTACACAAAATTCCATAGTGTTATCATATATTTTATTGAAGCTAACCAAACTAAAATATATACCTAAGTAATTAAGCAACTCTTTCTCACAAATGAGGCCTATGCTTTCTGATGGAAAAACAACAGTAATAACAGTTTCCAATTATCAAATGTTTAAAAATGACAAAATACCTTAATCTTAGAGATTTATGTTAGTTGTATTTCTCCTAAAATGCTGCATAATTAAATTAAATTGAATTGATCTTTTAAGGATGTACTATTTGATGACCTTTCTCTGTGGAAACCACTATCTGGAGCCAACTTCTGTTGCTAAGAATGTTCCTCCCATGATAGATGGTATCTGTTTATATAGAAAAACACTTTCTGACAGCTATTTTCCAATATTTAAATAAGTTGCAGCAGCCACAAAAATATACATCCAAGGCCTCAGCAGTAATGCCAGTAACACTCATTGACACGAGAACGTACAAGTTGTGTGTGTGTGTTCAATTTTAGTGTAAAGCATTAATTATAATCATGCAATAATGAAAAAAAGATAAAATAATATACATTAAATGAGTCCAATATGAATTACTCATATGTCAATCAGAGTTCACTTTTTCCAAGTAACTCCACAGTAATTAACATTCTTCCCTTTAGAAGAATAAAGCATTGACCAATTTTGTTGTTTTGTGTAACCTGATCACCACATAGGCAAGCCTGTGTATTGTATTTTGTCTCCAACCTGTGGTGTTACTGGGAGAGGATAGAAGGAGGTTAAGTTATTGATTGTGTGCCCTCAAAGGGTTTATTAGGACCCTGGCCCATTCTCTCTCTCTCTCTCTCTCTCTC
>PVKA01012712.1:0-57043 GCA_004027165.1 Ctenomys sociabilis
TATTTCTTTTCTGTATTGCTCATTCAAGGAATCCATCATATTTCTGATCTCCTCAATTTTTTTATCCATGTCTTCTTTAAAGGTAGTTATTAATTCTTTTTCTGCTGTGTTTCTTCCAAGTTGGATTTCCTCTGTATATTTCTGGACTTGTTTCGGTATTTCAGATCGTATGACTTCAAAACGTTCTTTTTTGATTTCACAACTTATTTCTGCTTTGAGTTCCTCATGATCTTTCTGCTGTTGTTTCTTTGCTTCAGATGCTGTTAATTCATATATATCAGTTGGAATAGTGCTCTCTGCACTTGTTCTGCGTGAGCATCGTCTTTCCACCCAATGTTTCTGGAATTCATTCTTTATTTCAGATTCTATGTATTCAAATATTTCTTTTTTAAATTGGGGAATTACTTCTCATTTTATTTCCTCTATAGCTTTCTGCTGTTGTCCCTTTGCTGCTGTATCTGTTACTTCATTCGTTGCAGCTGAGCTAGTGTCCTCTGCCCTTCCTGATGGACTCGAGGTCTGGGATTGCATTTTTCCCCTTCTCTTGGTCATTTTGTATAGCACTGATCTTTGACCTTTGGTGTAGAGCTTTGGTGCAGCTATAACCTTAGCTTGTTATGAGATTCGGGTACAAGTCTATTAAGTTTGAGATTTTCCAGGTATGCCTATCCTGGGTATAGCTGTTGTGTTCAGTTCCTTTTTTACTGCAGCTCCTTTGGTTCCCCTCTGTTGGTTCCCGGGGCCAGCCCTTCTGTGTCAGGCAGGGTGTTCCCCAGGTGGGCGGGCCTGGGCTTTGGTGGGTCTTCTGGGCTCACAAATGTATAGTGGATGATCTTATTCACTGAATAGGCTGTACGGGGTCAGCCAGCCTGTGCTGGGTCCAGGTCTACAGGCTGTAACCCAAGAAGGCTGGGAAAGGTCCCTCTGGAGCAGTGGGTCTGGAGCCCTCACTCACAGGCCAGGCTGTGCTGAGTTTCGGTCTGTAGCGTGGGCCCAAGGATTGCTGAGAAATGTCCCTCCGGTGTGGCAGGCTTGGAGTTCTCACTCTAGGCCGACCTGCACTGGGTCTGGGCCTGTGGGGTGGGACCAGTAATCACCTGGAAATGTTTCTCTGGCACAGTGTGCCTGGAGCTCTCACCCGGCCACGGGGGGTGGGGGGCAGGTAATCCCTGGGCAATATCTCTCGGGCACGGCGGGCCTGGAGTTCTATACTCACTGAACTTTGATGCCCAGAGAATTGGGAAAATTCCCACTTGATCAGCGGGCTTTAGGGCAGGCAATCTGGGGAGGTGCTGGTGAGTGGGTCCTGAGGTTTCAGGCCAGTCACTGGCTTGGAGGGGTTGGGGCCAGGGATCCGCATAGCGCGCGTGGGAAGAAGCCAATGGCTCTCCCTCAGACTCACCATACTCACTGATCTGGGAAGCCTGGTGAGTCATGCAAATTTGCACTCGCTGGGAGACCTTAGGGCAGGATCCAGGAGGCCGCTGGAGTCAGCCACTGTCTCAGGCCGGTCTCCGGCTGGGCAGAGTGGGCGGGATTGAATAGACTGCTGGCGTTGGTCTACCTGTCTCGGGAGGTCTCTGGGGCTGGGCTGGCACAGATGGGATGGAGGAGGATGGCGGAGTCGGCTGCATTGTCTCTGGCTGGTCTCAGGAGCTCTCTCTCTCTCTCTCTTTTTTTTAGGGAATTGTCTATAAGGTGTTCAGGGTCTCACTACTAGATCAGCCTCATAGTAATCCGCCTGTTTACACAGCCTCCCAAGAGCTGGGATTATAGGTCTGTGCTACCACGCCCAATCTTAAGTGCCTTCTTAGCATCCCTGCAGGTAGGGCCAACATAGCAGGCCCAGGTATTGAACCCTTGGCCCCTGAGCCTGCTTGCAGGTGCTTTAATCAGCAGAGCTATTTGGCACGCCCTAAAGTTGAGAAGGATTTTATTTTTTGGCTGGCTCAGGCTGCCTGAAGGGCAGGTCTGCTAAGGCTTGAGGAGCTGGGGATTGAACCTAAGTATCCTGTGCCTGACCGCATTTGCATAAGCAAGCACTTAAACAACTGAGCTAATCAGCAGGCCTCTAAGACACCACTTTTCTCTCCCTTGAATTATTTTATTGGTTTCTTAACGGGTTTCCTTTCTTCAGCATTTACATTCCCGTAGTTTATTCTTCACACAACATCCAAGAGATGTCTGGAAAATATGTTAGGTAAAGGCATTGCTTGCCTCAAAGCCTTCCAGTGACAATCCACTTCACTTTGAGTCAAGGATAAAAATCCTTAGAATGGACAATAGGACACAGCAGAATATATTACTCCTCAACTTAACTATTCTGTCTAAAACATTTTTCTTCTCCCCCTTTTTCATACCATGCCAGCTGCCCTGTTCTTTATTCTGAAAAGCACCACAAATTGAGATCTTGTACTTTAAGATAAATTCTGCTTGGCTCTAAAGGAATGAAAAATAAATAAATAAATTATATATATATATATATATATATATATATATATATATATATATATTCTAAGATAATTGTAATACTAATTTCTATTAGTTCATTAATAGGAACAGTGTGTTATATTGTTTGATCAGCCTTACATATCTATATTTGGTAATCTGAGAAACTACTTTGAAGATAACAATATGCAGCATAATAACTACTGTTAATTTCCTACCATCTTGTTTTGAAATTCTGTATCATTTTTATTGTTTCTATTATTTTTTCATGTATTTGATACAGGGTCTCACCATGCATCTCAGACTTGTAGTGATTCTTTTGTTTTCAACCTTCCCAGCACTGGGATTACAGGCATGCACCATCACATATAGAGTGTGGTCCGCTCAGGGTGCCCAGTGGCAAGGCTTGTGCAACATGTGTAGGAGACATTTCCTGGTCCTCATCTCAGTCCAAGAAACCAATATTTGTAATCTCAAAGTTACATTATTGGAATCCCATCAAGTTGATTCTAATCTACCACTTTCCATGCAACCCATGGCAAAAATGAGGACACTAAATTATATTTTTAATCACTGGGGAGTCGAAGGGCTCTAAGTCCTGCCATGACATGGCTTTCCGGAATCAGGTGAGCAACCCAGGGCCTCACCCGGTTTTTATTCAGTGAGGGAGTGGCTTGAGGATTCACTGAGAATTGTGGGAAGTAGGTGACTACTGTGAGCTGACCTAGGTGTGGGGCCTAC
Organism: Ctenomys sociabilis; assembly: GCA_004027165.1. NCBI lineage: Eukaryota > Metazoa > Chordata > Mammalia > Rodentia > Ctenomyidae > Ctenomys > Ctenomys sociabilis. Next base: position 3,190 of record PVKA01012712.1, read on the forward strand.
ATTTACGTCTGCCATATGCAGAGAGAATATGCAGAGAGAGTAATCTGCATTATATAGTATTTAATGTTTTGGGAAGTCTAGTGCTTCAGCTTTGATGTAGTCTTTCAAGCCCCAGGAAGTCATAGCCTCTATTTTGAGGCTCGATCCCAGCTGGCAGCTGGAGCATGAACTCTACCATCCTGTCTCCACTTAGCTCACATTAAGGAGCAGCAGGCTTACCAGGGAAACACACATGCCACCTTCAAAGACTATCACCAGCACCTTAGCTAGACCCATACACATTGCTTAAGGCCAATTGAAGGATAAACAGAAGTCCTAGCCAGCTCTGTACATAACAATATGACGAAATAGGATAAGACACTGTCAAAATAGAGACAGTCACTTTTCTTTCAAGGAGAGCTGCTCAGGTGGTCCCCCACAGCATGCAGTATGGAAATTGAACTGAAGTCCCTGTGCTTGCCTATGCAAGCACATAGTCTGCTGAGCTATCTTGCCTGTCCTTTGTAACTGTTTTTAAAACTTTAAAAATATTTAAAACTATGCTAAAAATACAAGTCAATGAATAGTCCACTGAAATAAGCTTAGTGTGTTTTGTTTCCTTCACTTGCACAACACATATTTCATTGTTAAACCTAATCCACCTAACTCATTCAATCAGTAAATTGAGAGCCTAGTACATTCCAGATAGTTGGATGTAAACAAAATGAAAAATATTTTAGCCTAGTAGTTATAAGTCTATAGAGATTTTATATAAATAAGATGTAAATATGCAATATGCAAGAAAGCAATAACAGTATGGGAAAATATAGAATGATAGTGTGAAAATGGAACTGTGTGAATTTATGGGCATATGAATGCTATGTGTGTGTATATGTGGGCAGTTTCCCTGGGATATTATGTGAATCTATGATATTATGCTTGGATTTCACAATTTCTTAGGCTACATTTTATATAGGTCAGAGGTCTATCCTCATGTGGTCTACTGGTTTCTGATGTGCCTTCTTCTATATGTTGGATATTACATGTGGTGATTTCCTTACAATTTTTAGTATAACATTGTCTCTGTTGCTTTAATTTATTTATTTATTTTTTTTTATTTTCGGCAGAACTGGGGATTGAACTCAGATCCTTGTGCTTATCAGGCAAGCGCTTATTCTACTGAGCCACCTCCCTGGCCCCTCTGTTGCTTTAATTAACTCTTACATATTACATCATCATCATTCATCTTGCTGTCTTCTAGACCAGTGGTCGAAATTTTTTTTTGTCTTTTTGAGACAGGGTATCACTATGCAGTTCAGGCTGTCTTAAGCTCACTTTTGTAATGGGTTAACTCACATTTAAGGCTATAAATGTAAATCTTGTGCTTTCTGTTGTAAATGTATCACACACTGTACTAGGTTGCTTAGTAAATAGGGCCTTAAGGGCTTTAACTTCTTGTAACCTCCAGGCCATGCAAGGCTGCCTGCAGGTACTCAGGTGCAAATTCACCAGAAACTGAAACAAAAACTGAGTAGTGGTCACAATGATTCTAAAAGCATTATTTTTTGTCAGACAATGAATTTGTTTATCAAATTCACTGTGGTTCCAAGTTTAAGATCCCCCTGCTTCCTGGACAAGCAGCCTTTAGATCCTCTTCTGAGTGAGAGCTGATCTAGGGGTCTTGAGCTCAGTAATAAGTGGCTTTCCAAATTCCAATCTGACTGCTCTAGTTCCTATTCTGAGCGACCCATAACATTTGGGGGCTCGTCCGGGATCCCCTTTAATGGGGATCAATCTGAGGAACCAGAGTTTTTCAGAAACCTTTTCCTGGGGTAGACTTTCTGGCCCCAGGGTGGTCTCCGAAAACTTAAAAATTTTATCATTCGAACTTCAGAGCTGTCTGTAAGTTCTTACCATTAAGACATCTGTGTGTGTATCTGTTCTTTTCGGGCTCTCATCTGGGAGTCCTAGGTGGTATTAGACGTAACGATAGCCCCCGGACTCGACTCCCTCCTTGATGGTGGATCGGAGTCTCGGATCTGTTTTTGTTTTGTTTTTGTGTTTTTCAGCCAACTGTCATTTGTCTAATAATTGTGCAGGCTGCTTCTCTGTCTGTGTCTTTGTCACCCCTATAATGTTTTCTAAATAATTTTCAGGATTTCAGACAACGAGCCTCACAGTATGGAGACAGTGCACCCCAGAAAACATTGAACCTTCTCCAAATTGGAATGGCCCTCCTTCCCCTAGGCCACTTGGCCTCCAGAAGGCTCTTTTAACCTTTCTCTTGCTTAACAGGTCCAGAGAGTCATCTTCAGAAAGCCCAGACACCCTGACCAGGTCCCTTACATTTAGGCTTGGGTTGATTTTGTCCATAAACCTCTGAAATGGCTCAAACTTTGCTGTTCTGGATGCCATCCCTAGACGACTGGCCAGTTCCACATGGTCACACTGACAATTCCAACTGATGAGAAGAGGCTATGACCCCTGATCATCACCCTCAGAACCAGCTTGTTCCACCTGCCACCCAGTACACAGATAAATTCATTATGCAGTTGTTAAATGTTGGTCAAAATGTGTTGGTAAATCTAAGTTAAAATGAGGTTATGATATTTCTGTAATGGGACATTTTATGACTTTTTTATTTGATTGTGTTGCATTTAAACTAATTGCTAAATGTACTGATATTCCTTGTTTGCCTTTGGACAATAATACTAGAAAAAAAATAATGTTTGTAAGCCGTCTAGTCGATTTTATGTAAATTTCTGAAAAATGAGACTTTGAAATTGAGTTCAGACTTAGGAAATATACGTGCCTATAAAACTTGTGACTCCTTTGCCAGCTAATTGACATTAGCTCGACTAATCATTCTTGACCACCAAAAGGTCTCTACTGACCTACTGTAACTTTTCCCTTCTCATTCTGCCAGTAAACTAGGAATTCTACCTGAGTTTTTTAGTAAAACAACTTAACAAGTCACTCCTTCAGAAATTAGGCTGAGGCAGCTTACAGTAGTTTACATTCTGCAGCAGCTGTCAAGGAAAATTCACATCTGTGTGTTACACATTAAGATTAAAAAAAGATTTTTGTCAGCCTTAAAATAATGTGATTTTATTTTAACCTGTAAAATTTGATTGCTGGATGACAAATAAAAGTTTCCCTTGTAAGCTTCAAGTTTAAATCTTGTCCAGTTGTTAAAGCTGCTTACCTAGATGGTTAGATAAAAGTACACATGTGTCTGGAGCCTTGGCTCAGTGCACAGAGCCAAATCCTTTAGCCAACTTTCTATCTCTAGAAGAGACTTTGGTTGCCCGAAAAGTGTTCACTTCAAATTAATCTTTTTATGTAATGGTTATCCTTCCTTCTATAAGACTCCCTGGCCTCCAGACCAGTAGTCTTACATTCAAATTTTGTTTGTCTTAAGAAAGTCATTCTAGTTTTAAAATATAGACATGGGCTACAGGAGAACCAAGCAGTTCAGGTGCCTAAGGCTGCTGCTTCCTGACCTTTAAAGACCTATGGATTAGATAGCCTTAACCACAGCCTTGCCCACCATTACTCGCCCACCATTACTGAAAGTAAAGTTTCCTCTATCTACATTTCAAAAGGGTGGGCTTCTCAGACTGCTGTAATCCAAGCCCCTACAAGGCTACACCCATCCTTAGCTGAGTTTATGCAAGCTTTTCAAAGATAATATCTTTTAAAGAAGTAAAAAGACAGTTTAAAACTTCCAGAGTTTTTGTGTCTTTTCCCTGTGACCTAAAATATGTCAGATTTAAAAAAAATCTTTAAATGACCCTGATAAGTACATTGATGTCTTTAGAGGATTCATTCAGACTTAAAAACTAGATTAAAAACATGTAATGTTAATCTGAAACAAAGCTTTCATTTCTATGAAATGTCAGACAACATTACAAGCTAATATTTCATTTGGAGATATATGTCATATTGTTAATTTTAAACAACCAGAAGATAGACAGTCAGTCTATCTTGGTTTAGCTGTAACAGAAACTACCTGCTGCCACTGGAACCCAAGCAGTCAGACCACTGCAGGCGTAAGAGCCAGGCAAGAGATTGTAATAAAAAATATTTTCTAATATGTATTCTTCTACTGAGCTATCTCCCCAGCACTAGTATGTATTTTTAAAGGTCTAAAAAGCATTAAAACCAAGCCTTCAGTTATTAAATTTCATCTATTTACCAGAAAAAAAGGTAAATACCCCTCTGATTACTTAAAATGTTTTAAATAAAAACTGGTAAAACATACTTCTTGAGATGCTAATTCAGTAGAAGGACAGATTACTCTTACAAATAAGTTCATTACTCAGTCAGCTCCAGATATTAAAAAAGAGTTATAAAAGATAGCTTTGCTCCAGACAACTGACTTGATACTTGAAAGGACACTAAAAAAACAATGTCCAATAAAGACATTTATAGGGAGAAAAAACAAAGTGATAAAAAAATGCTGCCTTTGTTGAAGCCTCAAAACAGACCCTAAGTCTGATTCTCTGGGTTCCAAAAAGAGCTCAACAGCAATGAGATTCATCTGTTGATGAGGTTGATCTGCTACTGCGGTCAAAAGCCAGACCACTGTAAGAGGGACTGCTTTAAGAGGCCCACAAGCCATACCCACCGCTAAGGCAGCCACTAGAAGTGACACTGTACTCTGAGGCAGAGGCCCCAGAGCTCAGACTCAGCTTCCCAGGTGGTCCAGTAGGACTGAAGGGCCCTGGGCTTGCCTCCTCCCTCTGACCAGACTGTTATCTCTACCTATCACCTCCATGGAGGAGCCCTGAGTAATCATGACTAAAGGAACAAGCCAGCCTATTGCTGGACATTGGTATAGGTCTCTTTGTCCTTCTCCAGCCCTGACCTTCCAGTCATCATCACTTTGTATCAGCTATAACTGAAATATATTGTTCACGTACAGATAAAATTCTGTCACCGTAAAAAGTTCTAGAGACATGAGCTACACAGTGTCAAATAGCTTTGGGCCTATAGATACAGCCAGGCCTTGTGTTTAAAATATAAACCTCAGAGCCACAGTGTTAAAGGATAAGTCCCTGTATAGTGCCCCTTGCTTACAATAGACATATCCAAGATATGTAATGAGACATTGGTTTAACCTGAGTGAATACTGTATATTTCATGATAAGTGTATTAAGTAAGCCTGGTTGATTTATGATATAAATCAGGTATTTCATGCTGATAGTAAACACAGGTGTAACTAGAAAAATATGCCAACCTATACATGTAAATTGCTTAAAAGTATTGATAGTAAAAATAAGATATTAATCTGGTCTTCATATGTTCTCAAATTTTAGACATAATTATAAACATAGCTAGAGAGACTTATAACTAACTGTCAGACTCTATAAATAAAGGAGTCTAAAAGTTAGTGGGTTATGATTGCTAGCCTCAAAATTTTGTACATTTACCTGTTACCTCAAGTGTTTGTGCTTTGATTATACATGCTGTAATTTCAGAAAATTTCTTTTTTTAGAAGATACCAAACCCAGGTAATTGTGCAGGTAAAATCTATAACAAATATGCTAGCTTAAGAGTCCTTTTATTGGGATCCACCAGATTTTGTCTATAGAAACATAGTGAGGCCTTAACTGTCCACCTCATACAGCCCAGGCAATCTGAGTCTTCTCTGGGTTGGTTTCCTGCCTCATTACAAGGGAAGCGAGCTTCACGTTCCTTGGGCAGGGCTGACTGCCCTCAAAGATACTTCCTCTATCAGCCTAATCCTATGTCAGAAAATCTACTACAGGGGAGGTTGCCCTCACATTCTTTGAGCAGGGCTACCTACAACAGGCCTTACAACGAAAAAGGTATACCTTGCTCAGTGGGCCCAGATATTTGACACAAGGTACAGAAGTAAGAAGAGTTTGCAGGAATCAATTACCTGAGTTGAGGTGTTTCATAATAATAAGGATACAAAATAAAATTATAGATAAAAAAAAATAAGAGTGTTGATACTAGCAGCCTACAGGAAAGAAAGCCAGTCAGGAAACAGGAAAAAGTTATGCTTCCCTGGATCCAGACAAAAGGGACATTTCAAGCAAAAATGTCCAAAGCTGCTACTAAAAAAAAGTGTTCATGATAGAATCAGAGAAAGTTTCAGATTAAAGTGGTCATGGGTATTCCCTTCTCAGCCTGAGGAACCCCATGTTACCAGCCAATATAAAAAAAGGCCTGTTAAACTTGTAGTAGATGCTCATGCAGATTTGTCAGTTACCCAGCCAGTGGCCCCACTTGTCAGCCAGAAAGTACTCAGTGTTTCGATGTGTCCTGCAATTCATGTGCCCCAGTAGATATCTACTAATGGACATCTACTAATAGATATCTAAAATGTTCATGTTTAATTGTTTCTTTGGCTTTGCCTCCTCCAGATTTAAAGCCATTCTGCCTACCCAAGATAAAAATGCTTAGTGTCTACTGAGGGCCTTTAGCTAGAACCTCTAGACAGTATCTCTGACTGCCAGTCAACAACTGCGGCTCCTTCCAGCCTGAAGAAGCCAGAGTGGTCATCGCCCAGCTTCCCTCATGGCAGTTAGGGTTACTTCTTCAGAGGGGAAACTGTTACAGACAGCTGAGTTAGATTAAAAATATTATAGACAGTCAAATAGGGCTAGGCCCTCAAGGAGACAAATAAAAATAAAGACATGGTGACTACAGTTTGAGAGAGATAGATGCTGCCCACTGTGGGCCAGACCTCAAGACAAAAGAGAAAACTCCCTGGCTGATATTACAGCTCAAGAGGTGGCAAAAAAAAACAGTGGGGCCATAGAAAAAACTGTCTGTTTGCCCATCTAGAGTTATAAAAAAACTCACCTACTCAGACTCTGTTGTTAACTAATGTTCCTTGCTCTTTGAGTACATTAACATGGTGACTCCATGTCAAAATAATTTGATATAACATCAACACAAAAGGCCATGAGTACATAGGACTTGAGATTTCAGCATATGCTATGATACTTAGTGTTGTTAAAACCTCTTCTTTGGTAAAATAACAACACAACATGTGAAATAATTTGGGTGTAGTAAAGACAAAAAAAAGACTGGCTCTAAAAATTTGTCAGGAAAAAAAAATTAAAATTAGAGACTATTCTCAATGCCTCCTTTGTATCTGCCTCAATTGGACCTATTCTGTTTCTCTTGGCTCTATCGGGCCCTGTTTTATAAACAGTTTAAGTATGTTAAAAAAAAAAAATCCAGACCATCAAGTTGATAAAACTGAGATCTAAGTACAAACCCTTCATGTTCCTGGGACAATTATAACAACTTGGGGGTTTTAGCTAAATCAATTATTTGATTCCCAGATAAAACCAATGGGGAATGTAATGGGTTAACTCACATTTTAGGCTATAAATGTAAATCTTGTGCTTTCTGTTGTAAATGTATCACACACTGTACTAGGTTGCTTAGTAAATAGGGCCTTAAGGGCTTTAACTTCTTGTAACCTCCAGGCCATGCAAGGCTGCCTGCAAGTACTCAGGTGCAAATTCACCAGAAACTGAAACAAAAGTCCCAGCAAATTTAGTTTGAGTAGTGGTGACAATGACTGTAAAAGCATTATTTTTATTTTTATTTTTATTTTTTTGAAGTACAAATATCAATGAGATAGTTTTAAGATACCTTGACAAGATGGAGTTGATAAATTAATACATTGCAAACTGTTTTCATAATGTTTTAGTATCATAGAAGGTGCATACATGATATTATACTTACAGACATTATTATAGCGCATGTCTCTTGTCAGTAAATTAAGAGACTGTAACTGTTTGCGTATCTTATTTTTTATACTTGAATTACATCAAAGATTCAATAATTAATACTTTCTACCTTGTTATTTTCCTATTGGTTGTCCATAGTACTAGAAGCTGACATAATATCCTGTCACTCACCATTAGTGCAAATCTTGCCTCTCATAGAATTATGTAGACGCACGGAGTTATCTATCCCAACTGTGCTGTCCATACACACACATCATGATTCTTAATTTCTATACCCCTTCAATGGGCACTCCATTGTCATTCAACTAATTTAGGTGCCTGAACTCGACAACACAATCCAACACAACTCAGAAAGAATGAATATCATAAGGAAATCAACCAACAACAAATGCTGGAGAGGTTGTAGGGAAAGGGGAACACTTCTCCACTGCTGGTGGGAATGTACACTGGTACAACCATTGTGGAGGTCAGTGTGAAGACTCCTCAAAACAGTAGGACTGGAAATTCAAGCTGGCTATCACCCTACTGGGAATTTTCCCAGAGGAACTGAAAACATTGTATCATAGTGATATATGTGTACCTATGTTTATAGCAGCCCAATGTGTGATAGCAAAAGCTTGGAAACAGCCAAGATGTCCATCACATGAGGAATGGTTGAAAAAGATGTGGTATTTCTATATAATGGAGTATTACTCAGCTATTAAGAATGATAAGTTTGAATCATTTATACTGAAGTGGATGCCACTTGGACATATACTCATAAGTGAAATAAACCAGACACACATGTGTAAATATCATACAGTCTCCCTAGTATAAGAAGCAAAAAGCATTATTTTTTATCAGACAATGAATTTGTTTATCAAACTCAATGTGGTTCCAAGTTTAAAATCCCCCTGCTTCCTGGGCAAGCAGTCTTTAGATCCTCTCCTGAGTGAGAGCTGATCAAGGGGCCCTGAGCTCAGAGTAAATGGCTTTCCAAATCCCAATCTGGCTGATCTGGTTCCTACTCTGAGCGACCCATAACAACTTTGTAGCTCAGGCTGGTCTCAAACTCGCAACAATCCTCCTGCTTCAACACCTGGGTGCTGGGATTACAGGCATACACCACCATGCCAAGCTCAATGGTCGAAATTATGACTAGTGCCTTAAGAATTTGATGGTCATTACCTACCACAACTGTTTGGTCTTTCTTGCTTGTGCCTCGGCACTGACAGTGGCTGTCAGTGAAACCCACATGCATTTCTTAAGCCCAAAAGTTGATTGAAACTGCTATACTAAAAATGAATTATTTTCCTGCAAAAACTTAAACATGGTGAGTCAACTGGTTATTTTCTTATAAATATTTCCAATTCTAGTCAGAACTATTGTTATTTAGAGCTTGGCCTGATGGCACTTGCCTGTAATACCAGTACCTCGGAGGCTGAGGTAGAGGGTTTACTACAGGTTTGTGGCCAGCCTGGTCTACAAAGTGAGTTCAAGGCCAACTTGAACTGTACAATGAGACTCTATTTCAGAAAAAAAAAATAATTAAAAGAGAACTATTGTGACTTAGCTTAACATCAATTGATCACTGATCCTCAGGTATCTAAATATCCAAGATGATTCTGACCTCCATGACTTCCCAATTCTGAGAATTTGGCTCACTGTGGAATAATACTTTAAACTACACATAAGGGTTCAGGCAAAATGTGATTTATGAGCCCTGTGATTTTTTTGTTGTTGCTGTTGCAGTAATGAGAATTGAACCTAGAACCTCTCACATGCTAGGAAAACCATTGAGCTATATCCCCAGCCCTTTTTATATTATTTTGAGACACCTTGCTAAATTGTACAGGCTAGCATTAAATTTATGGTTGCTCTGTTCCAGCCTCCCCTGTATCCCTACTTGACAGAATTTCTTAATCTACTGAACAGGCTGACTGTTCAAATAAAAGGAATTTAATTAACTTACCTATTTAGAAGATTCTGTTTTAAAATGTACTATTTGAAAAATATAGCTCCACCGGAACTTTTCCCTTCTATTTCTCCTTAAAAGTCTGAGTTTTTCATGACCCAGCCATTTTCACAGGGGTTTTAAGAAGATTAATTAGTGCTTAAAAAGTATCTTTATAAATGAAAATTACTAAGTACTAACATAATCATTTAAACTCTAGACGTTTGTCTCTTTATTCATGTTAGAGTCTAATTTCATACTTTTTCCCATAATGTCACCGGATTGTAGGTGAGCTCCCAAAATAGACCATTACTAGGTGTTAAACTGTTATATAATGCAATATGCAAAATAGCTTTGGGAGAGGAATCCTGAAATCGACTTGATTGTAGCAAAGGTCTATTCTTTTAAAAGAATTCTTGTTTATTTGATGTCATTACAAATAGTTCTTCAGGAATTTGAAAATGAGAGCATATTTGGTGTAGTACAAAAAAAGCTATTTATGTAACAGTCATCACAGATTAGCTATAATGCCATAAGAAAGTTTGTTTCAAAACTCAGGCTTGGAATTTGAGTTTAGCAAGAGGTCAGTTAATTCCCATGCAAATCTGGGTATTGTTAAATCCTCTTTCTCCTTGCTTAATCTTGTCATCACATTTAAACAAGTAAATATTAACAAATTCATCTTGAAATATTTTTCTTCTAAGATTGACTTTCAAGTATCTATTTTGATATACAGCCGAGTGTCCATTAAAGAAACTAGTCAAAATATTAGACCTATAAGCAGTGCAAAAGTATCATTGCATTGTAATAATACTTTATTCTATGTTACCCTTCCCAAGTCTCTTGCAAAAATAAAAAAGGAAGGGAAAGGAAACAGAAAGCTAATAACATGAGCTAAAGGTACCAAGTATTGAAACAGGGAGTTTAATGAAATGTGGTTTATAGTATGTGGGCCAGTAGGTTTGAACTTGGGTAACTACTCTGTAGTTAGCTCTTAGATGTTATAATGAAGGAAGATTTGTTACTTTACTGTAGCTACCTGAATAGAACAAGGATCTATTCTTCCCCACAACATAGAGGATGATTAGTTACTAATAACTAATGTGGGTTTATAAACTGTTACCAGATAAAAATAAGTCAAGCATTTATACTCTAAGGTGTCCTATGAATACACATTTTTAATAATAAATATGTTGGATACATTTAGTTGACTTAATGAACAGCAATAAATACATGAGCAGAGCTAGAATGCTGGGCAAATTATATTTTAATGGAAAATTCAAAGAATAGTCATTCATTACATTAAGTAAATAAATTTAAAGGTGCACCATTAGGGTAAAAGTGTATGCCTTTACAAAAAAAATAGTATTTTTACATCTTGTGGTATTTAACTGTTTTTTGTTTGTCTGTTTGTTTTTAAGGGCTGAAGAAATATTTATAGAATACAGTGTCACATCTATAAATAAGACTTATTTACAGTTTTCATAGAGTTGATCCCCCATCAGAGAGGTAGTTAACATTCATCTCAAGATTTACAGGAACCAGGGAGATGGCTCAGTAGAATAAGTGCTTCCCTGGCAGGCACAAGGGGCTAAGTTGAATCACTGGTTCTGCCAAATAAAAAAAAATGATTTACAGAAACATTCAAGTATATTTCCTTTCCTAATAACCATGGTGAAAGACAACTTCAGTAACAAAAGAACTACCACCATCTTTTCTACAGAAGTGTTTAATGAGCATTATAATAGATTTGGAGAGAAAGAACACACACACTCTACCCGTGCCAATACCTTTCCACTCCACAGGATAGACCACAAAGAATTTGTCTCCTATAGGACAACTTCAAGAAATTTAAAAAATTGCAACTGCCATCTGAAGGGATTAAGACACATGAGTGGGGATCTAGTCACTTCCGAAAAGATAAATATAATTTAGAAACCAAGAAGTGAACATATGCCACTCTAGCTATAGATTCTAACATATTTAAGAGTTAGAAAGCTAACAACAAGAACAAATGAGCAAGTTTTAGCATGTGTTAAAGGTTAACCATCCAGCAGAAAAGTATAAAAGTATAAAAATGAAATATACATCGTGAGCCCATAATATTAAGCTGAGCTGTAAATGGATATGGTCGACAATTTCTTTGAATAACTCACTATGGTTGCAGAATGCTGGACTGTGTTGGATTGTGGTGTCGAGTTCAAGAACCTAAGGTAGTTGAATGTCAATGGAGTGCCCACTTTTGACAGGTGTAGACAAAGGAGGGGTTGTAGAAAGAAAAAATCATGATGTGTGTGTATAGACAGTACAGTTGGGATAGATAACGCTGTGCTTCTACATAATTCTATGAGAGGCAAGATCTGCACTAATGGTGGCTGGACAGGATATTATGTTGGCTTTTAGTGCTATGGTCATCCACTAGGTAAATAATTATTGAATTTTTGATAAAATTCAGCTATAAAAAAAAGATAAGTAAGCAACTACACTCTTAATTCACTGGTAAGAGATATCTGCTGAAATAATATCTGTAAATATATTATCATGTATGCACCTTGTACAATACCAAAACGTTATGAAAACAGTTTGCAGTGTATTAATTCATCGACTCTGTATGGTTAAGGTGTCTTGAAACTGTCTGATTGACATTTGTATTTTAATAAAATAAAAATAAATGGAAAAAAAATTTTAAAAAAGGTTAATAGGGAAGTGCTGCAATCGTATGTAGAAGCAGTGAGAATTTTTATCAATTTATTAAGAAACATAAGAGGAACAAATATTAGAGCTAGTCAAAAAGAGGTGGAACTATAATACACTCCTGTGTTTAGCAAATAAAGTTTGCAGACCAAAAATTATACAGATAGATGGGCTAAAAAGACAGTCAATATTTTGACCCTAGCTTTTCAAGGTCAGTGAAGACTCAGGATATAAGAGAACCTATGTTGTGACATACTGTAACTAATTGGTGTCTCAAATTTTCTGATGAAGTAAATTATGGAGCCACAGAGGAAAGTGATCAATGATGCATAGTGTGCCTAAGGAGAGTCACCTAGAAAGAAAACATTCTGTCAGGCCCTCACAGAGAACAAATTGGTCAAGCAATGGCCGTGATTCATCCAGATGGCTGACAGAAGACCCACAAGGTGCTGTACATGGTTCCAGGTTGAATCCTGAGGGGATTTGACTGAACTTATCAGATAGAAAAAGTTGAAGTTTTAGTTATATAGGTCTCACTTTAACTTGGTCTGAACCATCTAGCAGTAAAGTGTAACCAAGAGGTATAAAAAATAAAGCTCTACTAATATGCTCAGCTGTAAAAGGCTCAGGTCAACAACTTCTGACAATTGCCAGTTGTGCTGGTAATGCACTTCTATTATGGACTATTGGACTATATTGGGCTGTTTTGCTGAATTCAAGTAGCTACAATATTTGGACTGGAATCAAGTGTGAAAAAGACATTTTAATGACTTCTCCAAATACAGCTTCTCTAACAACAATGGAACACCCATCTCTGACAAAACAAACAAAATAAGAAGATATAAATAAAGATAAATAAAGGACCATTTTGTAGTGAATATATACACTACGAAATGGTCATATATATATATATATATATATATATATATATATATATATATATATATATGCATACAAGATAGTTAGGATAGATATACAGGTACTTTCTCTTAGATCAGTGAGAAGAAAAGTTTGCACTAATATTGTTTAGAATTTCATATCTACATTTTATCCTCTGAATAACTACTATGAAGACAACAATATACAACATATTAATTATTATCACTGTCTTATTAACCTGTTTTTGAAACTGTTCCATTGCTATTTTATCTTTTTTTCATTAAAGTGAATAAAGAAAACAATTTAAATTATTATGCACTCTCAGAGAACTAAGTAAATGTTATCCTTGAGAAATAGATGCAAAAAATCTCTGTGTACAAGCAAATGCACCCTGGAAAATATTAAATTGCCACATATGGTGAAAGATTCTGATTTAATATATCTTGAGATGGGAGAAATCTTCAAAGGTCCACCATCATTTAGTGAGTTTGTTTGCATATAGAATGCAAGAGTTGTGGGAGTTACAGTCAGATTTCAGAAGAAATCCTAGCAGGACAAGCACTGTGTCCCTGAGAGAGCTATGAGAGTAAAACCTAAAGTACAATGGATAACTTAGTAAATTGGGAAAGCCAAGTATGTGGAATAGCTATCAAAGAGCATAAGCAAGGAATAAAGCTACCTCAAGAGCGGTCATGGGGGCTGATGCAAACAGTGCTACATTTGGAGTGTATACCTCACCACAAATTGCCTGAAGTGAAGAACAGAGCTACAGGCTGGTTTCAATCTAGCTTTAGCCCTATTGTTTTCTATCCCCCTCTTCCTCTATTTAGAATGTGAATGTTTATCCTGTGCAATTGTATATAGGCCATGTTTAACTTGCTTTTGATTTTATAGTGTCTCACAGCTGAGAGTTTGGTGTGACAGAACTTTGGACATGAGCTCCTCAGCACTGCTGAAACTGTTAAGATTTTGGCAATTCTGCGAGATATACTAAAGCATTTTACATAAGGAGATGTCCATGAGCATTTGGGGGGCCAGAGGTAGACTGTTATGGCTTATATCTAAATGCCACCCCCTAAAACTCATGCAATCTGGGTCAACCAAATAGCTCAGTGATTAAGGCACCTGCAAACAGGTGCAGGGCCCAGGAGTTCCATCCCCAGGCCTCCTATGCAGCCCCACCCTCTGGGCATGCTGAGATCACAATTGAGACTGGGTGTGGAGGTGAATGCCTGGAATCCCAGCTCTTGAGAGGCTGTAAATAGAAGGATTATTATGAGTCTGATTTAGTAGTGAGACCCTGAACACCCTGTAGACCTTTCCCTAAAAAAGAGAGGAGCGGTGGGGAGATGGTTCAGTGGAATAAGCACTTCCCTGGCAAGCCCAAGGGCCTGAGTTCAATCCCTAGTTCTGCTAAAAAAAAAAAAAAAAAAAAAAGACTCATGCAATCACTGCCAGGACATTTTGATCACTGTCAGGACATTTGGAAGATAATTGGATTATGGACATTACGTCTGACTTTGTTTACTAGGAGGAGGAGCCCAGTCAAAAGAGGCAAGTAACTGTAGGTATAACCCAAAAGCTTCTATCTCTCTTCCCACTTCTCTCTTGAGGCTCTACCCACTGGACACCATGATGTGAGCAGCAATTCCTTAAAATCTCCCTGTGCCAGGACATCATGCACTGGATCAAGGTAACCTTGCAAAGACTGAGACTACTGAAATGTGACCCAAAATAAATCTCTCCTTTGAGTTGTGAGTACATGGTATTTGTCTCAGTGATGAGAAAAGTCACAAACATAGTAACATAAGAGAAAATCTAAATGACCCTGAAGTTGGTAATTTTTTTTCAATACACAATATCAAAGGTATAGAGCCAGGCATGGTAGCACAGGCCTGTAATCCCAGAACTCTGGAGGCTGAGGCAGGAAGATTGTTGTGAGTTCAAGACCAGCATGAGCTACAAAGTGAGTTTAAGGCCAGCCTGAACTGCATGGTGAGACCCTGTCTCAAAAAGATAAAAAAAAAAAAAAAAGAAATCAAAGGTATGACTCATGAAATAAAAATTTGATAAGTTTACCTTCATTAAAAGCAAAATTACTCAACCCAGCTATCCTGCATTTGGTTGTTTTTTCCAGAAGAACTAAACATACTATACCACAATGATATATATATGCACCTATGTTTATAGCGACACAATTTGTCATAGATAAATCTTAGAAACAACCCAAATGCCTATCAACTAAAGAATGGATATAATAGGGCCAGCAAGATAGCTCAGTAGAGTAAGTGTTGCCTGGCAAGCTCAGGGTACTGAATTTAATCCCCAGTCCCACAAAAAAAAAAAAAAAAAAAAAAAAAAAAAAAAAAGGGTTTCCTTGGCAAGCGCAAGGGCCTGAGTTCAATCCGGGGTTCTGGAAAAAAAAAAAAAAAAAAAAAAGAATGGACATAATAAAACTTGCAGTATTTTTATAGAATGGAGTAATACTCAGCCATAAAGAAGGATCAAATTGAAGCTTTACTCCAGGTAAATGGCTACAACTCAAGATCATACTCATAAGTGCAAAAAATCAGACCCACATGGGTAAACATACTGTCTCAGTAGTATGATAAGCTCAACAAATAAATAAATTCCAAAATATGCAATAGATATTGGGAACAGTGAATAAATTGTTCAAAAGAAAGAGATTGGGAAGAGAAGAAGGGGAAAGTAAAGAAGGGAGAAGAAAAATTATCTAATAAGATAGTTATATAGATAGTATCACTTAGTTCATTGAAAAGAAAGTTTTGTGCTATAACACTGTTTGTACAATATTTCATGCCTGTGTCTTGTACTCTGAATAACTATTATAAATATAGCAATATGCAAGATATTCATTATTGTTATACTCTCTTATCCTGTTTTGAAACTTTTATTTTTATTTTTTCTTCTCTTTTAAAAATCAAACATCTTCTCCCCCCAACTGTATTTAGGTATATCTCTTCAGAAAGGGGAATATTATAGACGGCCAAGTTAATTCTAGATATTACAGACATTTATAAAGGGCTGGGCCTTCAGCACAGAGGATATTTTTACCCAGAGACACAAACACTAAAGACCAGCTTCAAGAAAAAGGAAAAATATTACATCTGTATTTGCATCCTTATATGGATAACCTAACAATAACTTGATTTAATTTAAAAAATCAAAACTATATCTTTTTTGAAATAAATTGTCAAAATAATGAAATTACAAGCCACAGACTGATAAAAATATTTTCAAAAGGCATATAAGGAATTTTTATCTACAACGTACAAAGAACTCTTAAAACTTGAAAATAAGACAATAACCCTCCAAAACATAAGCCAAGGTTCTGAACAGATACTTCACCAAAGAAGATATACTGATGGCAACTAAGGATATAAAACACATTCAAAACTACATTATTAGGGAAATGAAAATTAAAATACTGATATTTCACTGTTCACCTTTAATAATTCTAAAATGCAAAACGCTGACTAGATCAAGTACTGATGATGATGAGCATCAGTAAGAAGTCTGGTACAGTGCTGGTGAGAATGCAAAATGTATAACCCTTTGAAGATAGCTTGGCAGTTTCTTACAAAAATAAACATAGTCTCACCACATAATGTAGCAATCTTGTTCTTTGGTATTATATCCAACTAAAGAATGGATATAATAAAGGTTTCAAATCCACTGAAACGTTCTGTCCTTATAAAATATGCACATGGATGTTCATAGCAGCACATTATAATTGCTGAAATTCAGAACTGGGGAGTCTGAGGCAGGAGGATTGTTGTGAGTTTGAGACCAGCCTGAGCTACAAAGTGAGTTTAAGGCCAGCCTGAACTGCATAGTGAGACCTTGTCTCAAAAAAGACAAAAAACAAAAAACAAAAAAAAAATTGCTGAAATTTGGAAGCAAGATATCCTTTACTAGGTGAATGGATAAAAAGTGTGTGGTATTTACTGTTATTTACTGTAAATTTTTAATTAGCAGTAAAGACATGGGAGATATTAAGCCATGAAGTGGTACAGAGAAACTTTAACATACTACTCAGTTTGAGAAATAAATCTCAAAATGCTATACAATGTATGTTTCCAAGTGTTAGAAATTTTTTGAAAGGCTGCACTATACACAATAAAATGATCACTCCTTACCAGAGATAAGAGAGATGCATGATTAAGATGAACACAAAGGACTTTTATGGCAGTGAAACTACTCTGTATGAAACTATTCTTGTGGGTGTACATCATTATACATTATCAAAACCCATAGTCGCAAGGGCCGGCGGTATAGCTCAGTGGACTAAGCACTTGGTTAGGTAAGCCCAGGAACCAGTGTTCGATCCTTGGTTCCCCCAGCCGCGCCGGCCCCACCTTCGGGTGCGCTGAGCCGGCAATGCAATCCGGGCGCGGTGGCGCGCGCCTGTCATCCCAGCACATGGGAGGCAAAAAGCAGGAAGATCACTATGAATGTGGGCTGCATGCATAGTGAGACCCTGCACCAAAAAAAATAGAAAAAGTCAAAGTAAAGTCCATAAAAAAAAAAAAAAAAAACCCATAGACGCAACCTGAACTATTAGCCTTCAGTAATGATGATATGTCAATGTAAGTTCCTTGGCTATAACCAATTTTGCCATTAAAGGAAGCTATGAATGTATGGAGCTACACATAAATAGGAGCTCTCTGTGTGTTTGGTTTGATTATGCTGTGAACCTAAAGCAGTTCTAAAATAGTCTATTTTTAAAAACTAAAAATGAAAGTTAATGCTCCCTAGGGAATAAACTAAAGATACAGCCATTAGGGAGAAATATCATGAGTTTTACAGGATGAGTAATTATAAGAAGTTTTGAAAGCATGTACAACTGAATCCAGAAGATATAACAACTCTCAACAACCCAATAACAGTAAATGAAATATGAGATATAATAAAAAACCTATGGACATATAAAAGAACAGGTCCTGATGGATTCACAGCTGAATTCTATAAGACATTTAAGGAAGATATCCCTGTACTCCTCAAACTATTCAATGAAAATGAAAGGGAAGCAGTCTTCTCAAAATCATTCCTGGAGGCAAATATTATACTGATAACAAAACCAGGGAAAGACACAATTAAAAAAGAGAACTTCAGGCCAATCACACTCATGAACACAGATGCAAAAATTCTCAATACAATCCTAACAAACAGAATACAACAAATCATCAAGAAGATCACACAATGTGACCAGGTAAGATTCATCCCAGGGATGCAAAGATGATTCAAGATTCACAAATCTTTAAATATAACACACTATATCAATACAGTGAAAACTAAAAACCACAGGATCATCACAATAGATGCAATTTTTTTTTGATAAAGTCCTACACTCATTCATGTTCAAACTCCTACAGAAAATTGGAATATATGGCCTCTACTTCAGTCTGATAAAAGCCATTTATGACAACACAATGGCTAATATAATTCTAAGTGGGGAAAAACTGAAACCTCTCAGATCTGGTACAAGACAAGGATGTCCCCTGTCACCACTCCTATTCAATATAGTTCTGGAATCATTAGCTAGAGCCATTACACAACAGAGAGAAATAAAAGAATAAGAATAGGTAAAGAAGAACTTAAACTATCATGATGTGCAAATGACATACTTTACTTGGAAAACCCAATATAATTCACCAAATGCTACTAGAATTAATAAACAAATTTAGTAACATATCAGGATACAAAGTCAATACCCAAAAGTCCTCTACACAGTTAACAAACACACTGAGAGAAGTTAGAGAAACAATGTCTTTCATAATAGCACCGTGGAAAGTGAAATACATTGAAATAAATCTAACTAAGGAAGTCAAAGATCTTTTCAAGGAAAATTGCAGTACTCTTAAAAAATAAATCATAGAGGATTTCAGAAAATGGAAAGATATTCCCTGCTCCTGGACAGGAAGAACCAACACTGTGAAGATGGCCATATTCCCAAAATTGCTGTACAGATTTAATCCAATCCCTATCAAGCTACCACCAACTTACCTCACAGACCTAGAGAAATCATTCCTAAAATTTATTTGGAATCAAAAAAGACCTAGAATAGCAAAGGCAATTCTGGGCAAAGGAAGAGGCATTACAATTCCTGACTTGAAATTATACTACAAAGCTACTGTGATAAAATCAGCATGGCACTGGCAAAGAAATGGCCCTGAGGATCAATGAAATAGACTACAAGATGTGGAAATCACTAAGAACACACTCAGCCAGTCACATTATCTTTGCTAAAGGGGACAAATATGCTCACTGGAAGAAACATAGCCTCTTTAACAAATGGTGCTGGAAAAACTGACTCTCTACATGCCAAAAACTAAAACTTGACCCAAGTCTATCAATCTATATGACTAAGTATCATATAGACTGCAGAGTATAAGAACTCAAAAGAAGAAATACAAATAGAAAGGTATAACACAATTAAAAGGAAAGCGAGAACTTGAGAATTATACAATGAAAAGAGAGACCAAGGAGAAAAGCTAGGAAATATGACAGGGGCCAAGCCATACATTCATATGTACAAGATGGGTAAGGCAATGATCCTGAGAATCTTCAGAAGGTTTTCAAACTAGGAGTTAATTGGAAAGATTCTCACCCTGACTAACTATGTATGCAGATACCTGTAAACTAACTAACTGCACTGAAGATGGCAATGTGTAATAGTAGGGTCATGCTTGGAGTGCATGTTATTCTGGTCCTCTGAGTATATGCTGCTTGTTATAACATTCTAGTTGCTGCCATGCTGTCTCTAGAGTAGATGCTTGTATAAAAAGTAAGCAGGTGATGAATGAAGGCACGAGACAGGAAAGGGGATGTTGCAGGACCGTCCTGGTATAATGTGGTATATGGTTAGATATCTAAACTTTTGTGTTAAAATATGTAATTGTTTATTCCTATTTTTAAAATACATTTTAATTTTTAAATTTTTATCTTTATAATCTGTAGGGATTTAAAGTTTAACATATCAATACTTGTTTCATGTTATGCCTAAGATGTTTGATATTCACATAGATAGTTTGGTTAAGCTGAACAGCCTAGGTTGTAGGGTAATAACAATAAACTTCTCTTATGGAAGGTTAACCACCTAAGTTTGCAGGCCAAATATTAGAGAAAAAGGAGGCCTTCAAGAACAGCCAACATTTTGGTCCTAGCCTTTGAAGGTCAGAGAAGACCCAGGACATAGGTGAATCTGTACTGTGACACCTACAACTCAATTCTATCCCAAATTTTCTGATCAAGGAGTTTATGGGGCCACAGAGGAAAGTGATCAATGATGTAGAGTGTGCCTAAGGAAGGTCACATTGAGAGAAAACAGACTCTCAGGTTTCAACAGAGAGCAAACTGGTTAAGCAATGGCCATGACTCATCCACATAGCTTACTGACAAAAGATCTACAAAGTGTGGTACAGGTTTTCAGGATAAATCCTGAGGATTTGACTGACCTTATCAGATTAAAAAAAAAAAAAAAACTTTATTCCTTATCATATATGTCTTGCTTTATCTTGGTCTTAACCATCCGGCAGAAAAGTATAAAAACAAAGTGTAAAAAGTGAAGCCATATTTTTTTTGTCTTTTTTTTTTGAGACAGGGTCTCACTATGCAGTTCAGGCTGGCCTTAAGCTCACTTTGTAGCCCAGGCAGATCTCGAAATCACAGCAATCCTCCTGCCTCATCCTCCCGAGTGCTGGGATTACAGGACTGAACCACCATGCCCAGCTGAAGCCATGTTAATACGCTGAACTGTAAAAGGCTTAAGACAACAACTTCTGGCCTTGCCAGTCTTATGGAAGACCCACTACTATTATGAACTAAACAAAAAAGGTGATACAAATGAATATTTTGTATCTGTATATTCAAAATAGGATATATATGCAGCTACATTTTCTTAATTCAATTAATAGAATGATTTGTTGTAATAGTGTTTTTAAACAAGATATCATGTCTACATCTTGTACAACAATTAACCAATAAGAAAACAATATGCCATGTATTAATTATTGAAACTGTTCTACTAATTTGATTTGAAACTGTCTCATTGCTATTTGTTTCTCAATAAAATTATGGAAAAAAATAAAAGTATGTACACTTTCATTCAGAACCATCACTTCAAAATTAAAATGCTTTTATTATGTTCATTATCTAATGATGGATGTCAAGTGATGGAATACATTTCTGATGCACTATTTGTTTAGTATCATATAGATTGGGACTACTTATTAGGCAGGTAGCCAGACTTTTCAGGCAGGTAGTATAGATGTTTAAAGGTGACCCAACATATCACCTACTATTGTGTCACAGCATCTCCTTTTTTCTTTAGGCCTGAAATGAAAGTTAGTGGTTTTTAATTTTTAAAATATATATTATCTAACCCACTTACTGACTGACACATATAAAGTGAACAAAGTAACTGATTCTCATATTTTGAAAAACTCAAGAAAAATACTCAGTTTGGATGACTGGGTAAGTGTCATCTTCTTTATTTCCTATCTTGACAAACCATCTGATCACCCAAGACAGAAACGTGTGATTCACCCTTCTCTTTAAATTCCAGCAACCAATTTATGTTGATTCTATTCCTGATAAATTTTTTGGTACACTTTAAATCTCTTCTAGGGTCTTATAATTATACTTAATTCTTTTTTTTTTTTCTTTTTTTGGTGGAACCGGAGATTGAACTCAGGCCCTTGCACTTACCAGGGAAGCACTTATTCCACTGAGCCATCTCCCTGGCCTTTTATAATTACAAGTGCCAATATTTTCTGTTAATTTCTATTTCTGCTACCTTTGTTTTGGTTGTTCATCACCTAAAATATTGTGAGTGTCCTATCTAATTTGCTTGCCATCAATATCTCTTCTCTAAAGCTATCCTAAATATTTAACCAAATAATCCTGCTAAAATGCAAGTATTATGTAGCTTAAAAATTTATAAGTGACTTCCCTTATGACTTCCCAATAAACCCCATGCTTTTTTTTGTGGAACCAGGGATTGAACTCAGCCCCTTGTGCTTGGCGGGAAGGCACTTATTCTACTGAGCCATCTCCCTGGCCCCTAACCCCATGCTTTTAATTTGATCTTGCAGGAACTGGTCTTCACTTCTCCAAATTTATCTCTAGCAATTTCCTTTCCTGAGTACATCCTGTTTGTTCCACTGACAGTTTCTTCAACTTTAAAGTTTCTAATTCTGTGCCTTTATGCATGCTATGATTTACTACACATGAGGTACTCTTTTAAACTCTTCCATCAAGACCCAATGTGGCTTGTATTAATTTGAATTGTGTTTAAAGACACAGAATTGGAACAGTAGAAAAGTTACCACAGTAGCTTAAGCAAAAATCCAAGTGAAATAAAAGTTACATGATGTCATCAAGGACTGACATGCCTACTATCTTTACAAGAATGAAGAAAGGCAAAAGTGAAGTATCTGTCAGTTTAGTATTTTTTTCTTGTTTGTATTTTAGGGAAGGGTCTACTGGGTATTCAGGATCTCACTACTAGATCATATTTATTGTGATCCACCTGTTTAGAGCCTCACAAAGCTGGGATTACAGGTGTGTGCCACCCCACCAGAGTATTAATTGCAGTCTCAGCACGCCCCCAGGTACAGGGAGGGGGGGGGTGAGCATGGCAGGCACAGGGATCCAGCCACTGGCCCCTGTGCCTGTTGCAGTCACTTTTATCCACTGGGCTATTTGATCAACCCTTTCTTTGTAGGTATTTGTGGCTGTACTCAATACATCTTGGTTCTGTGGGGTTTTTTTCTTTTTTCTTTTTTGTGGTACAAGGGATCAACTAAATTAGTGAATGAATACAAGTTCCCTCTATTCTTTGGGCTTGTGGCACACTATATTGGTATCATCCATTTACATATTTACTCTCTTGAGAATCTCTAAGACATCTACGGCCAAAAGCTATGTTTTACCTTCACTCTTGACATTCTCAAATCTGAAATATAGTAAATATTTGTTGAATGAAAATGTGATAAAAATATTTGAAGATGAATTTTATAGGCAATTGGAAATATTCAAATATACAATGATCACTTTTTTCCCTGTATGGTGAATGGTAGCAGTCATCTTTCTAAATAGAGGTATCAAAGTAATAAATTAATCTGTGTCTAGTTTAGCAGTCCAAGTAGATAACTAATTCACATAGCTGTAGCCATTGAATTTCCTATGGAATGATCCCCATCACCAGGCTGGAACCATAATCTGAACTGTCAATACTAACATCTTTGTTTTAGATCCCATCTGACTTCCTACCTTATTATAACTAATCAGTCTCATATACTGAATCCATGTCTAGAATGTCTCTCTGAGATCAGAGTCTGTCTACTTTGAAATTTATTCTTCTGTCTTGCTCTTTGGCATCTTTTGCAACTCCCCCTTTATATCAGCCTTTGGACTGCATGTACTCCAGGGTCACAACCAAGCTGCAATGTCTGAGTTGGGATCTTTCCAAGCTGTCTGCTGCTACTTGTAAGCCTGACTAGATTTTGCAGTCCCATCATCTCCCTCTCTGGCCCATCTTGTTTGTGGGTGGGCCTGGGTTCACCTAAGGGGCACTTTTTTAAAGAATAACTAGAAGCAAAGAGGGATGCAGACATTTGATTATAATTTTGAGAAATAAACAGAGTTAGATGAAGTCAAATTCTTATTAAATACACAATCGTGTGGACTCATTGCATGATACCTTCTGTTTTTTACAGATCTTAAGAAGCCAACAGGGTTGGCCAAATAGCTCAGCAAATTAAAGCTCCTGCAAGCAGGTGCAGGGGCTGAGGGTTTGATCCTCAGGCCTCCATGCTAGCCGCAACCCCTGGGTGTGCTGAGACAGCAATTGAGACTGGACATGGTGGTACATGCCTGTAATCCCAGCTTTTGGGAGGCTGTAAATAGGTGGATCACTCAGAGTCTGATCTAGTAGTGAGACCCTGAACACCCTATAGACCCTTCCCTAAAATACAAAAAAAAAATAAGGAAGCCAACAAATGTACTTTACTTTTTCATATAAATGGTGGCTCCCTTTAAAATTTTTATATTTGATATATAACTGGAACTGTTACCACATAATGGTTATGTATAATATGGATTCTTGTGTATAATGAGCAGAAAATTATCAAATATATACCTGGTAGCCAGTGGCAAGCAGCTACATTTATTAAAGATCATAAGTTGTGCTGACAAACACAACTTGCCCATTGTCTGTGCTGACAAATGACATGGCACAGACAGAAAAACAGTGCTGGGGTGTTAAAAAAGTAACGGTAACATGCACAAGTCATAGTACACAGAAACAACAACAGCAGCCCCTCATAAATCTGGTTTCAAATTTAGAAGATACCCACCTGAGCCCAGGTGCCTCTCCCTGAATTTATAGGTGTAATTGACAAGAACAGTTAACAGCTTGTTGTGTCATCTCAGGGGCTCTCAAAACACATGTTTGTCCTAGAATTCACTCTTATGTTAATTACATGCATGACATATAGAACATCTTTATGAATTTTTAATAATATGGGAGTAGGGTAAAAGTGACTAAAGTCAAGCTAGGAGACCCAATAGGCAGGTGCTCTTGCCTACAGAATCAGAGGTCTCCAGGGTTTTTGTTTAATTTTCTACCTCTTTTGGGACATAGGAAGGGAGAATGACCATAAGGTGCTGTCTATAATTAGATGGGTAGAAGGGAATGATTCCTGAAGCTCCATTGTTTCCAACTCTATCAGAACTGCAGGGAAATGTAAGTTGAAAATTGTTAACAACAATCTAAATTGCTTTGTTTTCTCTAGTGAAAGTTAGTAAGTAGAAATGCATCTAAGAACACAGAAACTGAATTATTTTGTTACATATATTATCACTACGTGTAAAATCAAATTCTCTTCTTTTTTTTCAAATTCTCTTCTTAATATAACATGGCTTTAACTCTATGCCCAATTATCTACATAGGGGACAATTTTTCTTTGCTCCTAATATGTTTACACATAGAATTATCTGAAATAATGTGTCTGATAGGTAATTCATGTCCAAACAAATATTGTAGAGTTGAACAGCTTCATTAACATTTCTGTTATCCAGACTGGGGCCTATAGGCTCTAGATTCATTATTAAAGAGTGAGAATGACTACCTCTGCACAACTCTTGGAATTTAGACACATTGATTTTCTTAATCCTCCATCCATTTTGATAACTTGTGATACAGTTATACACACTTCTCTATATTGGAGCATTAAGAGTACAAAATATAAGCAGCAAGTGCCATTTGCCAAAATTTTGCCATCCCTCCATGCTACTCTGTATTTTAGGACTACAGCTAAGCACAAGTAAAGAGTGCATGTGTAATACCTTTCATCCCTGTCTCAATAGCATAGTGTATGTTAAATTTTTATCATGATCCTTTTATGTGCTTAATTCTGCATTAAGTAGAGGAATGCAAAGATTACTGAGGCAAGTTACCTGTTCCTAGGAATCTTATCATCTGTTTAATTGAAAGAGGACACAGTACTGTGAGTAATAATTAAATCTCAAGAGCTCAGATATAAACAGAAAAATCACTGTTTATGTGAAATCTGAGTTTAATCACCAGTAGAGGTTTACTCACAGAGTCCCCAGTTAATGGAAAAGCAAACCAGTCCTACCCTATCTGGATTTTCACAGTTGAAGGACATTTATAATGAAACAATAAGACAATTTGGCAAAATACATACCATAGAGTACAAATATATCTTTTACTTTTTCATATGACACTGAAAACAATTTCTCCTTCATTAAAAACACCTAAAGGCCTTTTAAAATACTGCTTACATTGTATACCTTGTTCTTGAATTTCAAATGCATTCCTAACATAATTTGCCAATGAATAATACTTCAAGAGCCAGTTCTGATAGTATCATAAAGGGAAGGACTTAAAGCCCTAGAGAAACAAACAGAGAAGGAGAAAAATCAAAGGAAAAGTCCTCATTTCAGATCAGTCCTAGTTTTTAAACCATACTCTACCACTAAAAAGGATTTGTATCTGCCAGTTGGTCCCTGACCTTAAAGCAGTTGTAATTAATCAGCAGTTTTTCCTGGCTGTCATCTGGCCTCATTTACCTAGGGCTGCAAACACAGCCAGGTCCATTACTTCAGCAGAGACTCAAACAATGACCTTTTTGGTTCAGTGATCTGCAGTGACTCAACAGCTGATCAGATGTACTTCTTTCTTCCACAGTACTTTGGCCAGCTTGACCTTCCCACATGTAGATCAGTATTTTTCAAAATATGGTGCACAGACAAGAGAAGCTTTCATTCCAGCATGCCTTGATCTCTCTACTCCTCTGTCTGTCTCTGCTGCTAGGTACATCTCAGTCTAGCTCTCTGTGTCTCTTCCTGTTCTCTCCATTTTTGCTTTTATCTCTGTGTCTCTCAATTCTTGTCTCTGCTGTCTTGTTATATCTATGTGCCTGTCTGTATCTTTTTCATAATATTTTCCTTGTTTTTGTCAATATGACTTTGAATTTTTCTGTTTTGTTTGCCTTTTACCATTTCTGTTTCTTTAACACTGCACCTGCTTCTACTTGAAAGTCTTGTACTCTGATATTATCATTGAGAAAAGTACTTAAGGCCTGAGAGAAAAAGGGCTTAAGATTCATATGCAAGTTTGAATGAATTGAAGGTTAAGCTACCTAATAATAATGCCAATTGCTTTTTCAATGTCCTTTGCTAAACAAACATCTTCTGTACATTAACTTATTTAATTCCCAAACAACATTCCATAGATATGAAAGCTGAGATTAAAAATGGTTAATCAACACCATGATCAGCCATTCCCCCAGAGGGCAACTAGGATTTGCAAAGTCTGGGGTATTAACTTCTGCAGCATTTCTCAAACTTAGGAGCACTTAGGAATGACTTTAATGCTCATTAGTGATACAGGGAAGTAAAACAACCAACCTGACCTTGATGAGTTCGTGTTCTCTAAAACCAAAGAATGAATTTTAGGAACAAACGGAGGTTGAGGAAAAAACTTTATTGGATAAAAAAGCTTCTGTCAGAGAGGGACAGATGGGGGGCCCGAGCAGGTTGCCTGGGGAAGCTGTCTCCTTTAGGGACTTTTATAGGGCAAAACCATGCGGGACTAAGGTAGAGAAGGGGTCTTGCTTAGGTGGATGTGGGGTGGGACAAAAATGAGATTACAAGCACCATTGTTCAGGTAAAGTTGACTAGGCCCAGGACCAAATGGGGAAGTAAGTCAGGTATTAAGCGTAGTAAGCGGGCATGAATATGGGACAGGGTCTCTTCCCCTAGGGGGTTGGGCTAGTGGACTCACTTGGGTCTTTTCAGGTGATTAATACCTTTTTAGAATATCAATCCCTGGTGTTACTCTTTTAGCATTTGTTTGGCCTTTAGGTCTGGTTCACGGCAAGAGCCTCCATCCTTCCCAGAGTTGCAGACTTCTTGTTTTCTGTATTACTTCTTTCGAGGGCCGGCCCTGCCTGACTGCCTAAAAATATTTTTATCTAACTCCACTGCCTGCAACAATAGTATATTTAGATTTCTGAAATCCTTCCTAAACCTACCAAATATCAGGGTAGAGTCTGAGAATCTAATTGTTTTTAAAATGATTGTTAGACCTATTTGGGAAACAGTGCACTACTAAGTAGCCTCCCTAAGCATGATGTTTGTGAGGATCAAAAGAGTTTCATTTCTTTGACTCCTTTCTTCTATTTAGTGTTTCTCAGCACCTCCCATCTGGAGACTTCAAATTGGTCTTAAATTCTTCACAGAACCAATTGCTTAAAATGTATAAAAGTCTTCACCCTAGAAACATTTAAATTTTGACCTCAATTGACCAAAGTCAATAAAGAGATGGAGCTTCAATGGAGAATCGAAAATGATTAGAAGAGTATGTTACCCTTATGTGGAAAGGGAAAAAAAGTGGGCCAAAACCTTCATATTTATAAAATTCTGTTGTACATTTAAGCAACTATTTCACCATTTTAAAGTTCAGCCATTATTTATAAAAAGGATTTTCTTTCAGGAGAAAAATGATAAACAATGAAACTCGCATTTCAAAACAGGTTAGTAGAAAGGGTATAATAGTTGATGCACTGCATATGTTCTCTTCCTAGTAGTTAATCAGAGTATAAGTTATAGGTGTGATATCCTGTCCAAACAGTAGTAACACAAAACATTCTTTCAAAATGACCAAGACAAACTAGCTGTAAAACTATCTTAGACATCTTTTGTTTCTTTTTCCCTTTCTTCCTTTCCCGTTTTCTTTTTGTTAAGTCTTGACATTAACAATAATAAATACCAAGAAAATGTGCAGGCTGAAAATGTAAATTAACAGTGATATGCCTATATTCATTGTTGAATTTTATACTAAGAAATTTACATGAATCTCATTGAATACTCATAATACACTTGTGAAGTAGTTTTTTAGTTCTTCACATTTGAAAGATGGCATGACTGAGTAAAATAAACATGCTGTCCAAAATCTAAAATTCCAACCCAAGTTTATATGACTGCACTAAAAATAGATCAAAGAAAAGTTTAGGCAAATTTTATGATTATCAATCCCTAATGAGATGTGAAAGTTTGCTTTAGGATATTAAAAGTATTTTGAAAAATATTTTGAAGTTATTACTTTCAAGAAAAGGCATAAGGTGCTTATTTAAAAGTATACCATGGGGCTGGGGAGATGGCTCAGTGGAATAAGCATTTCCCTGGCAAGCACAAGGGCTTGAGTTCAATCCCTGGTTCCGCAAAAAATAAATAAATAAATAAAATAAATAAATAAATAAATAAAATAAAATAAAGAAGTATTAAAAAAAGAAAGTATCCCATGGGTATAGAATTTCCTGGCTTTTTGTCATCTCAAATTTATTAGCAGCTAATTCTTTTAGTCTGGATACTATCCGGATTAACAGTTTTGAATTCACTATGGATTTAGACCCCTTTGTCTGAATCCCCAGAACCCTAAATTCCCCAAATTTGTAAACTTTAAGATACATATTTAAATTATTTTTCCTATAGTAGACAGAGATTCCCCATGATTAGAAAGATGTGAGGAAGAGAGGTAAAGACATTTATTTTCTTATTTGTACTCCCCCAGAATTGGGATTAAAAGCAAGGTCTTCACACAAATCTATATTCTCACTCAGTCCTTTATTTATTTATTATTATTTTTTTAATCTTTAAATTGCCAGACAGGGTCCTGCTAAATTGCTAAATTGCCCAGGCTGAGCTCAGACTACCAATTCTTCTATCTCAGCCTCCAGACTCTTAGGTTAACAGATGCACACCACGCTTGAATTCTTTTCATTTTCGGAATTCCTGAAATTTTTGACCGGCTTACGTGTTGTGGTTTACATTTGGCTGTCCCTCTCAAAGACTCATGCCCTCATAGGTAGAGATTGGTAGAGATTTGTGGAGGCGATTTATCATAGGGACCTAATACTCATTGGTGGATTGATTAGTCTACTGATGAATTTATAGCTAAATATGATGTTGGGAAGTAGAACCTGGTCAAAGATGACGTGTCACTTGGCTTGTAGCCTGGAAGGCTATATTTCTCTTCCTCCTCCCTTGATCTCTTACTGCTTCCTGCCTTCTAAACCAGGAGATGCCCCATGCTGTGGGGCCAGCGACTGTTGACTGAAGCAGTTATACACTGTGAGGGCAAATAATCCTTTTCTTCTTTAAAGTGTGGATATTGGGTATAGTGTCACAGAGACAAGAAAATGACTGCAAAAAGTTATAATAATGCAATATAGCATACAGTAAAAATGCCTTTCAACTAGAAGTACAGGATATTTGATATATATGTATAAGTTGCATTTCAACAATTCTTTTCATCTCACAGTTCTGCCAAAATTATGTATTCTTCAATAAATTTAGTTCTTGTATTTGAATACTTACAATTTCCAAATTTAGAGTTCTTTTCTTCCATTTGAACTGTACAAGTAAAAAATAAGTCAGAATTTAAAAAAAGACCTTCAGCTCTCAAAGTCATTATCAAAATGGCTAAATGTACTGCATTGATCATTAATTGATTTTTACAATTTGATTTGCACATCAGAACATATATATGAAAATAAAAATATATATTGATTTATTACCCTTTCTTGTTCAAAATTCTTCTTACTGTTAAACAATCAAAACACAAACTGGGTACAATTTTTTTTCTTTTTTTTTAGGGAAGGGTCTACAGGGTGTTCAGGGTCTCAATACTAGATCTGTTTTTTGGGGGTTTTTTGAGACAGGGTCTCACTATGCAGTTCAGGCTGGCCTTAAGCTCACTTTGTAGCTCAGGCTGGTCTTGAACTCACAACAATCCTCCTGCCTCAGCCTCCCAAGTGCTGGGATTACAGGCCTGCATCACTATACCCGGCTCAGTACTAGATCTGATTCATAGTGATCCACCTGTTCACAGCCTCCCAAAAGCTGGGATTACAGGCCTGCCACCACCACACCCAGTCTTAATTGTCTTTTCAGCATCCCTGGGGCATATCAAACCTGACCTTTGCTAGAGTTTGCAGGTGCTTTAATCGTTGAGCTATTTGGACCACCCTACAGTACAATTTTTTGTTTCTTTTTCTTTTTTTTTTCTTTTTCTTTTTTTTTTTTTTTTCTCTTTTTGAGACAGGGTCTCACTATGCAGTTCAGGCTGGCCTTAAGCTCACTTTGTAGCTCAGGCTGGTCTCGAACTCACAACAATCCTCCTGCCTCAGCCTCCCGAGTGCTGGGTGTACTTTAGGGAAAGGTCTACAGTTTGTTCAGGGTCTCACTATTAGATTGGACTCGCAGTGATCCATCTGTTTACATCCTCCCAAGAGCTGAGATTATAGGCCTGTGCCACCATGCCCAGTCTCAATTGCTGCTCATTGCCCTCGGGGGCAGGGCTGGCAAAGTAGGCCCCAGGATCAAACCCCCAGACCCTCTGCCTGCTTCTAGGCTCTGTAATCTGCTGAACTATTTGGTCTAGGATACAAATTTAACCAGTACAGAGTGGCTGTTCCTTCTGCCCACATTTTTCACTAACAGTATATAATGGCTTTAAAATATTTTGAATTTTCATTGTTCTATATAAACAACCCATATTCTCAGTTAATAACACTTTTTTGTACAATAAAGCCTATATACTTACTATCCAGCCTTTAGAGGTAGTGAGCATATAACCAATAACATTTCTTCTAGACCCCTGTTTCCATTTCATAGAGTTCCCACATATTTCTGGATTTTTCTTTTATTATGTTTTTCTGTCTCTCTGTACTAACCAGTCATTGCACCAGTATGACTGCTGACCCTATTGTCCAGCCCCTCAATATCTTCTACACTGCCTAGTACTTTACTTTTGCTTTGTCCTTGTAGAGGACACAAATTAGATTGCTGTGAATACTGTAGGGAATATGAATAAAGTAATATTGGCCCTTTTAAAAAGAAAAACAGTAAATGACATTGATTTGAAGGGTTTTTTTTCTGTGTTTTTATAAAAATTTATACAGATATCCATAACAGATTTATGTGTAATAGCATCAAACTAAAACAACCAAAATATTTATCAAGGGGAATGGGTAGATACACTATTGTATATGCATTGAACAGACAGTAGATGAATATAGTAACCAAATATAGTAGGAATTATAGTTCCACATAATAAAATGAATAACTTTTAAAATAATTATGTTAACTGAAAGATGTCACATAAAAAGCATATTTTGAGCCTACCAGATAGCTTTGAAGGATTTTTCTTTGGCTTTTTAAGGTTTTAAAATATGTATATACCCATGAAACCACTCTTACAACATACTAATGGTCCCACTGCCTCAAAATGCCTTCTTGTTTGTTTTGTGCTAGAGATTGAACCCAGGGTATACAGCATGGTAAGCATGAACACTATCACTGAACCAAACTCGCAGACAGCCTACCCTGAATATTTTCATAGATCATGGTGCTTCTCCCTGAACTTCTTCCCCAATCTGGAATCATTGATCTGCTTACTGACATCATAGATTAATGTTCATTATCTATAGACTCACACAAATGTAAAAGTACATAAAATATGTTTTTGAAAATGTATTTAGTGCAAGGTCTACAGGGTCTCACTATACAGATTGGACTCGTAGTGATCCTCCTGTTTTCAGCCTCCCAAGCACTAGGATTATAGGTGTGTGCCACCATGCCCAGTCAGACTAGCAGTCTCAATGTGCCCTGGGGATTGAACCCCAGTCACTGCACCTGCCTAAGCAGGTACTTTAGTCCACTAAGCTATCTGGTAGGCTCAAAATAATGCTTTTTATGTGACCTCTTTCAGTAAACATAATTATTTTAACAGATATTCATTTTATTATGTGGAACTATAATTCCTACTATATTTGGTTACTATATTCATCTACTGTCTGTTCAATGCATGTACAATAGTGTATCTATCCATTCCCCCTTGATAAATATTTTGGTTGTTTTAGTTTGATGCTATTACACATAAATCTGTTATGGGTATCTGTATAAATTTTTATAAAAACACAGAAAAAGAATGGCTAGATTGTATGACATGTGTATGTCTAACTGCCACACTATTGTTCTTTTTTTTTTTTTTTTGTCTTTTTTTTTGAGACAGGGTCTCACTATGCAGTCAGGCTGGCCTTAAGCTCACTTTGTAGCTCAGGCTGGTCTCGAACTCATAACAATCCTCCTGCCTCAGCCTCCTGAGTGCTGGGATTACAGGCATGCGCCACCATGCCCAGCTTACACTATTTTTCTAAAGTGAATGTACCAGTATTGTCACAGCTTTATCACAATTGGAATGATCAATCTTTTTCAATTTTAATCTAATAGACCCATAATAATATTTTATTGTGACTTATTTTGCATTTCCCAGATAGTTAACTTTCTTTCTCAGCCTTACATGTATTTATTAGCCATTCTTTCATCCTCTTTGGTGATTTGTTCTAATTACTTTCCATTTTGTCTCAGAGATGTTAAGACTACCTCAAGCTCACAAACTCCTTAGAAGGATTCACAAAATTCAGTAATAAGTTTCACTCGTCTCTAATATTTACTAATGCCAATATTTCCTGAAAAAGTATGCAGTAGCAGTGCTACAAAAGCCATGTCTATTGGGTTGAGTTCTGAGTAGACAAGAAGAGGCTATCAAATGCCATTTGATAGGGGATCTCATAGGACATACTTTTTTTGTGGTTAGGAACTTCAGAGACATATTACATGAAGGTTCTAGGTACAGGAAAGTCCATTCAACATGTGAGGTTTTCATAGAAGGCTGGCCACAAAGCAGAGGCCACTATACAACTAGTTATGGCAACTAAAACTCAAGACATCAAAGGAGAAACCAAATACACAACATCAGATATGATGTTTGGGCAAAGAAAACTGGATAAACAGTATAATATAATCCATGCCTCCAGTTGTACAGTCCAGGCCAGGTGTGGTGGTACTTGTTTGTAATCTTTGCACTCTGTGATGCTGAAGCAGAAGGATCACAAGTCTGAGACCAGCCCTCACAAGATCATATCACCAAACCAAAACTTTAAAAAGGGCTGAGGGTGTGGTCAAGTACAAATGCCCTAGGTTTGATCCCCAGTATGAAATTTATTTTCAAGTCCTACAGTCCCAGAGTTTGTCCAATGATCCATAATGACTACAAGTTCTCCTAAGGATGTGTAAGGAGTAAGCAACAAGATATGTTGTTATTTCTTTTCTCACACTCATTTTATTACTTTTTTGTTTACTTTTTATTGAATTTTAGTTCTTTATGTTTGGAATATGAAATTTTATCAAATATAAGAGGTTTGACTGAAAATTATAGTGCTTTTTAAATTTATAATAAAAGACATATTGCCATTAAAATGTACTATAGCAAAAGACACATTCCTGTCAAACTCTCCTCCTCCCTTCAAGTATCCTTCTTCCATCATTCTTGCTACTTTCTAAAGCAGATCTTGAAGTCCTTTCTCATGAGTGTCTTTAGTTGCACTGTGATGGCTGCCACAGTGTCCTGCATCTACTCCATATGTTTACCTTCCATGGTCATTTGACTTTGGGGTCAAGAGCCAGCAGCCACACAGTGGCACACCTAGTGAATAAAGTGAATGAGGTCACACCATAATGTTTTAAAAGCCCACTTTTCTATTAGGTGACCCTTGACAGCAGCATTCACTGTATTTTTTTTATCACACTTCATAAAGACACTCACAAAAGACAACTTCTGTAAGAGCTGCAGAGTGGCAAAAATGATGGGACAAGTATGTTACAAATGAGGAACTATTCTAGACATGGACTCATAGCAATATGCCTTTTCCTATAAGTCTTACAAAATTATATACTGTATATTTTTATCATTTACATAACATACTTTGCAAAAGTATTTTCCATGTTCCAGCATTGAGTTTACTTTTATTTTTCGAAATATATCTTTTGAATATCAGAAAGCTAAAAAAATTGGATGTATTTCAATTTGTTAGTTTGTTCTCTTAGACACTATGCTTTTGACAGTACTGGACAATTTTGGAGTAATATGGCCATAGATTAGTATCTTATTTAAAGAATGTTAAAAAAATAAGATCTCCAAGAGTTTTTACTACTTTTGATAGTTTTAGATTTTATGTTTCAGTCTATAATCCTTTTTGAGTTAATATTTGTATATGGTGTGACCTTCAATATTTTAATGCAAATCGTGGACATTGTATCTTTTCAGCTAAAATTACAGTATATATATATATATATATATATATATATATATATATCTAGCACATGAGAGTTAAAAATATAATTCCTGTCACTTTATCAGAATTAGTTTTTAGTTTCCAGTCCCCGATGTGTCTTCAAATTTCCGCAATTCTACTAAAAAGGTATTGTTTATTTGAATAAAGGTGCAAATAATAACAGCATCTTTCATTATGTTGTTCTGTTTCTTGTCTCTCTGGTAAGCTACAAAAGAATAGAAAATGATGGCTACGTATCTGACTTCAACAACTGAAGAGTTATAGATAGAGAATAGAAAAGAAGGAGCAGGATTTGGATAGGAATTGGGAACATAGAGAAAAATAAGTTGTTTTGAATGCTGAGACACAGGATATACTTATCAAGCAAGTATAAATGTCTAATACACAGTGTGAAGTATGGATCTGGAAACGACAGAGATGTTGGCTGCAGCTCTATAGACATGACAGTCATTAATTACATGAATGATATTGAAGCCATAGACATGAGCAATACAGTCTAGGGAATGCTTTTTTAATTCTTATTTTTATTAGTACAAGTTTCTGCCACATGATTATATTCATTGTGGGAGCTGATACATGTACATAACACATTTCAATTATTTTCACATCACCCCCAGCTCTTGGTCAATCCTAAGAAATACTTAAATAATGAAGAAAGGAAGATAAAGAGAAAACCCGTGAGAAAACACTACAGTTTAAGAAAAAGGCAGAAACATTCAATTTTTACAATTTATGTTAAATATCACAAATAATGGTATGAATGAAATGCTCCAGTAATTCAAAATGAAGGCCAACTTTGTGGAGAAATATCATCACAATAGGTTTTACTTTGGTTTGCACACTGATGTTCTATAGGGCTGTTCCCAGAGAGTGAGAAACAAGAAAGCAGAGAAACTCACCTGTTTCACAAAGAGAAAACTTCAAATAAGAACTCTCTCAACCATCCCCCAACCACCATGCTCATATTCACAGCTGTGATCCTCAAAGTGTGATCAGTAGCTCAGTGGCATGAGAATCATGTATGGTTTTTATCAAAATGAAATCACCAACATTTTGGCCCTAGCCTTTCAAGGTCAGCAAAGACTCAGGACATAGGAGAACCTGTACTGCAACATCATGAAACTCAGTTGAGCTCCAAATTTTCTGAACAAGGAGATTATGGAGCCACAGAGGAAAGAGATTGAAGTTCTATAGTGTGCCTGGGGAGAGTCACATGGAGAGAAAACTTTCTCTCAAGCTCTCACAGAGAGCAAACTGGTCAAGCATTGGCCATGACTCATCCACATGGGTGACACAGACAAAGGATCTACAGAATAATGTACAGGACTACAAGATAAACCCTGAGGGGACTTTACTGACTGCATAAGAAACATAAAGTACATGTGTTGGTATATAACTCTATCTAGGTCTTAACCATCCAACAGAAAAGTATAAAAATGAAGTATACATTGCGGGGCCATAATATTAAGCTGAGCTGTAAATGGCTATGATCGACAACTTCTTTGAATAACTCACTATTGTTGTGGAATGCTGGACTGTGTTGGATTGTTGTGTCAAATTCAAGCACCTAAGTTAGTTGAATGACAATGGTGTGCCCATCTTTGACAGGTGTAGACAAAGGAAGGGGTATAGAAAGGAAAAATCATGATATGTGTGTATAGACAATACAGCTGGGATAGATAACACTGTGCTTCTACATAATCCTATGAGAGGCAAGATTTGCACTAATGGTGGTTGGACAAGATATTATGTCGGCTTCTAGTACTATAGACAACCACTAGAAAAATAACAAGGTAGAAAGTATTAAATATTGAATATTTGATGTAATTCAGGTATAAAAAATAAGATATGCAAACAGCTACATTCTATTTAATGATAAGAGACATACGGTATAATAATGTCTGTAAGCATAATATCATGTATACACCTTATATGATACCAAAACATTATGAAAACAGTTTGCAATGTATTAATTTATCAAATCCATCTTGTCAAGGTATCTTAAAACTGTCTCATTGATATTTGTAGTTCAATAAAACAAAAATTAAAAAAAATGAAATCACGGACTACATTTTGAACAGAATAATTTAAAATGTGACATGGACTGTACTGCTAAAATGCAGTGGAGAGAAAAGGTTTTGGCATTGATGATATCAAAAAAATTGTGACTTTCAAGTTGCCAGTTTTAGCAAGACAGTGAGAAAGCTGGGGAGAAACAAAAGTTAAGTAAGAATGTAAATGTGTCAATGTTTCCCCACATTAAAAAGAAAAAACAACCAAAATAGATGAAGAATGTGGTAGTATTTCTTTTGGCTGGTTCCAAGTCAAACAGGCAGTATATATAGTCATGTTGATGAAAAGGAAATCAACATTTGATTCATTGGTTTGATACGGTCATTAAACAATAACACACACCCTAAAATTACTCTAAATTAGTATTTAATTTTCAGCTGATTTTCTGGCACTTTCTAACCCTGTCCTAATGAACTGCTTTTACCTGTACTCAATAAATAATCCTTCATTTTTGTAATACTGGAATAAAAAATAACATTGTTCCTATAATTTTTATACTGTAAAGAAGTCTATTGTTAAATTGAAAAAGTTTACATGCATGCCTTTATAAAAAAGATAGATAACTATAAATTTGGAAATATATTACTTCAAGTACACCATCAACTAGATTACTCATGGGAATGAACTCACTTGTGTTTTTGTAGAAGACCAGAGCAAAACTCTCAAAGTCAGTTTGGTAACCTATGAGTATTCTACTATGCCTAAGAAGATTCTGTGAGAAACCTACTATTGGGCTTTGATATTATTATGTCAGAGTAAGTATCTGCACGATGCTCAAGAGTTCAGTGTGTCTTGTTATTGAACTTTAAGATTGGAACATATTACTTTGTTTTTTGAAGCAGCTGTGACAATTCCTATCATTCCTTTTAACATTTCTCTTTTTAAAATCAAAGAAAACAAATCTTCCTTTGGTAGAAACACTATAAAAGGCTATTTTCTATGATAAAATTAATTTAATTTT
This sequence comes from Ctenomys sociabilis, assembly GCA_004027165.1. NCBI lineage: Eukaryota > Metazoa > Chordata > Mammalia > Rodentia > Ctenomyidae > Ctenomys > Ctenomys sociabilis. Next base: position 41,197 of record PVKA01012712.1, read on the forward strand.
GATTTGAAAACTATGCAGAATGATACCATTTTGTAAGAGAGCTAGCTAGCCCTTTGTGCATCTAATCCATTTGTAATTTGTGGTTTTCTAAGACAAATAACCTATCCTATACATTATGCTAGTGAGTAATGCAAGAGAGGCAAATGATGGTGTCTAGTTAAACAGAAATTTGAGTATTCTTTAGCAAGTATAAGAAGGGAAATACTCTTGCTTTTCCTGTCATTCTTCTACCCAGGAACTCAGAGATTGTGATGGATGTTAAAGAAAGAAGAAAAGAGATAATAAAACAAAACAGGTGTTATGGTTTGTATGTAGTTGTCCCCCCAAAGTCTCATGTAGTCATGGGGTGAGAACTTTTAGAGTTTGTGATTAACTCATGATCCACTGGGACTATGTGTGATCCAAGGCGGGATTACGAGTCTTAGTAATGCTGGGATTATGGGCGTGAGTACTACACCCTAGCCTGGGGCAGAGAGCCTGAATGTAGTGTAAGAGAGAGAAAAGGGACAGACGTTCTTTTTTTTTTTTTTTTTTGCAGAACCAGGGATTGAACTCAGGCCCTTGTGCTTGCCAGGGAAGCACTTATTCCACTGAGCCATGTCCCCAGCCCAGAGACAGATGTTCTTTAGCGATTGCTCTTTGTTATTGTTGCTGTTCGGCCGCCATGAACTGCTGCTCTGTCATGCACCATTCTGCCTTGGAGCCAGCAGACTATGGAATGAAATCCGCAGTAACTGTGAGCTAAATAAACCTTTCCTTCCTTCATTTTTGGTGTTGAGTATTTGTTCCAGCAATAAAAGAATAGTAACTAAGACAACAGGAAACCAAAAGAGAAAAGAACCAGAGAATAAGAAACTATCATTATGTGTGAAAATTCCTATAAGAGCAATAAATTAAGAAAAACATTGGGTCACTATAGAATTACATTTTTTGTAGTGTGCACATCCTCACAGGGCCATGAGATATCTTTTGTTTAAAAATTCCTGTACTTACCAAAACAATCTTTTATTGACTTTATGAATTTGTGAGCGATCTTATTAGTTAATGATACAGGGAAGTAAAACTCCCAACCTGACCTTGATGAGTTCGTGTTCTTTAAAACCAAAGAATGAATTTTAGGAACAAACAGAGGTTGAGGAAAAAACTTTATTGGATAGAAAAGCTTCTATCAGAGAGGGACAGAAGGGGGCCCCCCCGAGCAGGTTGCCCGGGGAAGCTGTCTCTTTTAGGGACTTTTATAGGGCAAAACCATGCGGAACTAGGGTAGAGAAGGGGTCTCGCCTAGGTGGATGTGGGATGGGACAAAACTATGGTCAACCAATGAGATTACAAGCGCCATTGTTCAGGTAAAGTTGATTAGGCAAGCGGACATGAATACGGAACGGGGTCTCTTCCCCTGGGGGCTTGGGCTAATGACTCACTTGGGTCTTTTCAGGTGATTGCTACCTATTTAGAATACCAATCCCTGGTTACTCTTTTAGCATTTGTTTGGCCTTTAGGTCTGGTTCACAGCAGGAGCCTCAGTCATTCCCGGAGTTGCTGGCATCTTGTTTCCTGTATTATTTCTTTCGAGGGCCTGGCCCTGCCTGACTTCCTAAAAATATTTTTATCTAACTCCGCTGCCTACAGCAAGACTACCATGACAAAGTACCATGGACTGAGAGGTTTGAACAGAAATCTATTTTCTCAGGCCTCTGTAAGTGAGAAATGTAAGGTCAGGGTGTCAGCAGGATCAGTTCTTTGAGACTTCCTTGCCTTACAGATGACTGTCTCCTCCTTGTGTCTTCAATTAATCTGTACTCTTTGGGCCTGCTATAATCTGCTCTTACAAGAACATCACCTTTTTTTTTCAAAAAACCCACCAGAAATATTAGAGCCCTAATGATCTCATTTTAACTTATTTACCCCTATATTTTAATTTACTTTTTAAGGAGAGTACAAAATAGTATTAAAACATAAATATTTCACATGATACAGAATTTCACTTAACAAATAATGACTTTCAGAGTATTTGTTGTAATTCAGTGCTGTCTTCCAACCAGTTATTCATATTACCAGACATATATATGCAAAATTGGAAGAAGATAATGAGGAAGAAATGCATAAAAAATTAAGAAAAAAGTACAAACAATTGAAAAAAGAAGACAAAACAAATTATTATGTGCATCTTTCCATAGACCAGCAGAAATCACAGTACAATTTTCCAAATCATTCTGCTTACATAGATTACATCTCTTTCCCACACTCCCTCTCCTGTCCTCAAATCAGTTACTCTTTCCTCTTGCATAAATTCTTTTCCTTTTCCCAGTATCTATTACATCCTTCAAATTCCAATTTCGCTTTTAGGTTCTCACACTAAGGAGGCAGCACAATATTTACACATGCATGTCTGGTTTCATTAACCTCTATCTTTAAATGCAGTCACATTCTGAAATATTATGGGTTAGGACTTTAACATAGGAATGGGTGGTAGAACCACTGTTTCAGATTGCCATGTACTTTAACACCAAAAACTTACTTGTAAATATACATCATCTAACAAAATCTAAAAATCAGAGTTTTGGCAAAATCCGGTTGATTAGAGTTACCTTTCATAAAGGTCTTATCCAGCTGGGGAATAAACATTAATTTACTCAATATCTTCTCTGTTACAGGCACTGGTGTAGGTATGAGGGTTAGAAGGACAAGGGAAACTCAATTTTTCACCTGGGGAGTTTTCAATCAGAGGGAGGAGAAACAATATAAGTGAACAATCATAAGAACATGCATTAAACACTGTCAAAGATAAAAGCCAACGTTGAAGGAAGAAATTCATATGGACTCATATTGACCCAACCAAAGTAAAACAATATAGAAACCCCAAAATATTATATAATCAAGACTACTATATAAAATGTGAGAGTTTATTATTTTTGAGACATAATGTATTCATCTGTTAATTTTTCCCTCAAAGCTTAAAATTCATCTGATGCAAATATTAGAAAACAAACTTCCAAACTAGTGTGCTTATATTTATCCAAAAATTTCAGTAGAAATACATTAATTTTGTCAAAAAATAGTGACTTGCAGACGGTGCTTTCTAAATTAAAAGCCATCTTAAAGGAATATTATCAGTTAAGCCATGATTTAAAAAAAAAGGTTATATATAAAAGAGCTCACAAATCCAAGGACAATTAAAAAAAAACTACACTTGAATTGTTTGCTAAGAGCCAGAAAAATCGCTAATGACACATAAGAACTAGAGTACAAAGAGGTGATATAACACAATTCATTAGCAAGTGATGTATTTCTTAGATAACAGTTATCAATCTTATTAAATTTATCCTGAAATTATGATACACTTTAACAAGCATTCAGTTCATTTTAAATTATTTTTCATAATTCCACCATTTTTCCTGATAACCAGGGAAAAAATTATCACAAATTTCTATACACATCAGTGATTTTTAATTTCATACCTACTTTCTCTTTGCTCTTTCGTAGATACTATTGAAGCAGAAAGAGAGGTTTTAGGTCTATAAATGCCATAAAGAAAAGACAAGAAATCCTCCTTAGAGATGGGTATTCAAAATGATATTCTAATATGAAAATATCAAAAAAAAGAGAAATCTGGCATGAAAAATGCTAAGAACTGAATGACAAAGTTGCCAGTTGTTAATAAGTCTATTTCATAAAGTAACCAATTTTGCTTCTTATAGATTTTTTCTTCCTCAGTTTTCTTTAAAAAAAAAATTGCATAGCTGTATGATTAAGCTTTGATATACGTAAAATGAAAAAGTTGGACTAAATTGTTTTTATAGTTCTTGTCAGAAACTTTAGAACGGTCGGCAGTTTTACACTATGTAACAAGTTACTGACAGTTTTATAGATTCTGGAAGAAAAATGACTCCACAGTCAGAGGTGAAGAACACTCTGTTAACATCAGCAGCAATAGTAGCCACAGTATCAAGATCTGTACAACTCCCTGTGGCTCTGTTTCCATGGAATGCTGCAAACAAGACCAGGAGATATCTTTCTGTCCAGTAGGATAAGAGAAGAATCCTAAATTTGTAATTTGAAACAGGTGGCAAGCTCTAGGGTGAACAATCACTCCATTTTTCATGGCTGTTTAATCTATATTCTTCTTAAAACTATGGTATAGAGCCGGGCGTGGTGGCACAAGCCTGTAATCCCAGCAATCGGGAGGCTGAGGCAGGAGGATTGTTGTGCGTTCAAGACCAGCCTGAGCTACAAAGTGAGCTTAAGGCCAGCCTGAACTGCATAGTGAGACCTTGTCTCAAAAAGACAAAAATAAATAAATAAATAAAACTAAGGTATAATTTATACCAACTAACCCTTTCAAAATGGATTCTGAATTTTGTATATATCCACAAAATTGTGTATCCACCACCATTATATTATTCCAGAACATTTTCTATGTCTGAAAATTAATTGTTTTATTATTTATTTTGTACAGGATCATGCTCCGCAGCTCTGACTCCTAGTGATCCTCCTGTCTCAGCCTTCTGTGCACCACCATGCCCGTGCAGTGTGCTGGGAGTTCTGGGTATGGCATGGTATATGGTAGCAAAGATCGAACCCAGTCCTTGCACTTGCCGGGCAGGCATTTAAACCAATGAACTATCTCCCCAGCCCTGAAAAATAAATCTCATACTCATTAATTTCTGCTTCTCAGGACTACTGGGAGTCACTAATGTATTTCTGTGATGGTACATTTACCTATCTTAGATACTTTGTATAGGGGCCAAGTAGCTGGTTCAGTGGAATAAGTGCTTCCCTGGCAAGCGCAAGGGCCTGAGTTCAATCTCTGGTTCTGCCAAAGAAAAGAAATTAATTTAAAAATAGATACTTTGAATAAATGATATACAGAATATGACTTTTTGTGATTAGCTTCTTTGAGATAGCATGTTTTTAAGATTCATTTATGTTGTAACATGGCCTTCATTTTTTATAGCAGGACAATCTTCCATTGTATGACTATATCACATTTTCTTTGTCCATTCATAACGTGATAGACATTTGTTTATTTTTTACCTTTTAGCAGCTATAAATAATGGTAATAGGAGTGCTTATAGATAAGTTTTGTGTGGGTATCTATTTCCAATTCTTTTGAATTATATAACTAAGAGTAGAATTTCTGGGTCATATAGATCACTGTTTAACTTTTTTTGAGAAGCTGACCAAACATTTTTTAAATCTGCTATACCATTCTACAGCCATACTAGTTATGTATGAAGATTCCAATTTCTCCACATGCTTCTCAATATGTATCTCTTATCATTTTGCTTATAGTCATGATGGCTGTGCAGTAGTATCTCATTTTGGCTTTGATTTCCATATTTCTTATGACTAATGATACTGAACATCTCATGTTCTTCTTTGTAATTTTCTTATAGCTATTTTAATCCTTTGCATTCCTTCCAAGATTGTCTTTTATTATTTTATTATTGAGTTATGAGCTGGGCATGGTAGTGAATGTCTATAATCATGGCATTTAGGAGGCTGACACAAAAGAACGGCAGATTTGAGCCTAGTCTGATCAATTTAGCAAGTAAAACATTAAAAAATAAGAAAGGTCTAGGGATAAAATTCAGTGCAATGCCCTGGATTCAGTATCCAAAAGAGTTTGTGTATTGTTGAGATATATGAGAAATTATATGTACTAGTTACTAAACCCTTATCAGATATCAAAAATGCAATTTGAAAATATTTTCTGTGAATTGTATTTTTCCTTTTTTGGTAGTACTCACTGAAAAAAAAAAAACACAGAAGTAATTTTGATGAAGTGAAATTTATCTGATTTTTTTGTTCCTTGGCCTTCTGATGTCATATATAAGAACTCAAGGTCAGGAATATCTATATTTTGTTCTATGAAAACTATATTTAGACTTTGAATTTAAGCCTTTGATACATTTTGAATCATTTTATTTATGAGTGTGAAGAGTCTATTTTCATCTGCATCTGTAGTTCATTTAGCAGTGTTTGCCAAAAACACTTTCCTCTTCCTATATTTCCCTTGCCAAAAGTCAATTGCCCACAGCCTCAGATAGTGGCCCATACCTGTAATCACAACACTTGGGGAGCTGAGGCAGGAGGATGACTGCAAATTCAAGACCAGACTGAACTACACTGTGAGATCCTGTCTCAAAAGAAAAGTACATTGCACTAAAGTCAGCATACTATGAGAATATCTTCACACCTATGTTTTTATGGCACAATTCACAATATCCAAAGTATGGGATCAGTTTAGATGGCCATCAATTGATGAATGAGTAAATAAAATTTGATAGATTCACAAATGGAGTACTATTAGGCCATGAAAAATGAATTCTGTCATTTGCCGAAAAATGGGTGGAATTGGAAACCATGTTAATGAAAGTGATCCAAACTCAGAAAGATAATTATCATAAATGTTTCCTCATATGTGGAATTTTTAAAATGCATGAAAGTAGAAAAGAGGACAGAAGCCGGGTGTGGTGGCGCAGGCCTGTAATCCCAGCACCCGGGAGGCTGACACAGGAGGATTGTTGTGAGTTCGAGACCAGCCTGAGCTGCAAAGTGAGCTTAAGGCCAGCCTGAACTGCATAGTGAGAGCCTATCTCAAAAAAAAAAAAAAAAAAAAAAAGAAAAAGAAAAGAGGACAGAATTAAAATAAAAGGTTTAGTGGATGTAAGGGAACATAATGAAAGATGGATATGATGAAAATGTTATATATAGGGCTGTGGATGTAGCTCAGCAGCACAGCGCCAGCCTGGCAAAGGGGAGGCACATTTTGATTCCCAGTAAATACATACATAAATAAGTAATTATATGCATGTATGACACAGTGAAACCTTTTGTTAAATATGCACTAATAAAAATTCAATTGATCAGTGATTGGTTTATTATTTATTTATCTGTTATGACAGTATCACAGTCTTGATTACTGGAACTGCACTAAATGCTAAAGTCAAGCAGTTGGCAAATAATCTGGCTATACAGCAATAGAAAGGAATGAAGTGCAACCTGATTGCAAATAAGAAAAGTGAGCCTGTTTCTCTTTTCCTGCAAAAGATATGATTTTCTGCATAGGAAAATCCAGTGATATCTACAAAGAAGCTAGTAGAATTTTAAGTGAGGTGAGCAAGGCTCAAAACATAAAATTCAATAAGGAAAGTCAGTTGTAGTTCTACTTTCTATCAGTGAACAATCAGAAAGTCAAAAATTTCACAATACTATTTCACAGTAGTGCAAAACTATGAAATGACATTAAATATGCAAAAGAAAAATTTTATGCTGAAAACAGAAAATATTTCTGATAGAGATTAGAAAAGCTGTAAATAAATAAGTACTGTTTTCATAGATTGAGGGTCTAAATTTTGTAAGGATGCCAATTCTTCACGAAGTGTCCTAAAGAATCAGAATCGGTATGTCAAAGATCAAAGTCCCAGCAGAAAGGCTATAAAATTATCTGACATCAAAACTTATGTTAAAATACAGTAATCAGGACTGGTGTCAATTCAGGTCATAGAGGCAGAAAGAAATGCAGGGTTCTGGGAGCTGTGGGTCATGTACTCAGATTGTGGCCAGAGACTCAGCCTGACCATTCACACCATGGACCTAGAGCTGCAAGATCCAGTGTCTGAGCAAGAAATTGAAGAGGAACCTCCGAGTGAAGCCACAGCAAATTCAGCATTTACACTCTAGTTCTAAGAAAGGAGAGCTCTGTGGCAGGCAGGAGAGAAATTGGAAGAGATCCCTATTGCACACATTACAGCGACCTGCAACAACACACTGGTTACAGTAGTCTCTTCCACTAACACACTCCATCCTTGCACTTCCTTGCCACAAAATTTTCCTTTTATCCCTTCTGCTTTCTATCCAAGTTTTATCCCTAGATAAATACTGAGCCACTTTTTAATCACAAATCTAGGTTTATAGGTTATATACATATAAATGTGTATATCAAATTTTATCAAATTTAACACTTCAATATGTTCAGCTTATTGTGTGCTAATTATATGTCAAAAAGGAGTTCAGGAAATTACACATAACCTAAGGAATAATAATAGTAGCTAACATTTATTGAGTACATATTATGTGCCATACACTGTACTAAACATTGTACACTCAATTAATTTTTCCATCAAAGGAAGCTATAATAGTAGCAGTATTCAGAACTCCATTTTACTTACGAGGAAATGAAGGCACAGGAGTGATCAGTTACTTGGGCAAGGTCAGGATGGCTGGAGTAAATCAGACCCGATACTTTCTCTTATCATATTAGCTAAAATATAGTTGTTAAACACTTTTTATTTTTCTTTCTTTTTTTGTTTTTTGGTGGAACCTGGGATTGAACTCAGGCCCTTGCACTTGCCAGGGAAGCACTTATTCTACTAAGCCATCTTCCCAGTACCTGTTAAACACTTTTTAACTACTCCTTGAGTATAATGGCCAAGTGTAGAGGGTAAAGGAATCAATCTCCTTGGCCTGAGACTTCTAGAATAGGAAGATTCTAGAAGGGGCTTTCCTTTACTCAACAGAGTTTGTTTTTCAGCCAGATGCTTGAAGACCAACAATTTTGAAAACCAGTAATCTAGGGTACCATGTTTGTCTTTAGGAAAAATTTTTTATTAAATTAGTTAAATTAGAGAGTAACAAATGGTGGAGTACTGTCAGCTACTCAGTTTCTCCAGAATAAAGTGCCAAACCATACAAATCCACAGGGGAACTAACAGAGAAGAAGAAAATAGGATTTGCTGTTATAGAAGAAACAGCTCCCTACCTTAGACAGGAGATGGACTGTGTGGTTAGAGCAGCAGTGTACCTGACCTGCTGCATGGGGAATCAACAAAAGCAACTTTGATCCTCACTGGGAGACTGAGACCTGACCTGGATGGGGAGATTTGTGTTTACTCAGAGGCAGCACTGGGAACACAAGACCCTTTCCCAGCAGCCCTCTCCAAAGTTAGCTGTTGGTGAGTGAGCCAGAGTGCCCCACACACTGCACCCAGTCACATGGAGTAGCAGCTGGAAGGTGGGACTGCTGCTACTTTATCACAAAGTTCATTGGGGCTCCAATTTCATCAGCAGAACAACCTCCTTGTTGCTTCAGTACAAAGCAACCTGAGGGTGAAATGAGGAAAGGGCTGTCCATTCATAATAGCCCCCCAGCATTTGGACAGCAGACTGGGAGAATTCAGGTGGGGAGTAGGAGCTGGAACCCAGACCAAAGCCAGTCTCTGACCAAAAGCCAGTCTTAGCCGTACTACAAAGGACTGGAAGCATCCCCTGCCCATGAAGCACATGAAGGTAACTGGCAGGACAGGGGCACTGCCTGTAGTCCTGAGGCATAGGCAAGAGGCCTTGGTTATTGAGTAGACCAGGGCATTCCCCAACCCTCACCATGTTACCTGTGCAAGCATGGATCCTTGTTTGGAACAAAGGCACCATAACTTGCCTTGAAACCAGTACGGAAATGGCCTTTGCTAGCCAGGGAAAAGGGCATTCCCATCACCCTACCACCAATTCATGTAAAAGGAGTCAATGGTGTGGCTAATTTCAGCCACTCAGCAGTAATCCTGCAGCAGATGTGGTGAAGTACAGGTTCCGGCTCTGACTAGGGAACTAACATAATATTAATTTTTGAAGGAGGATACAAATATTTTACTTTTATTATTTGGAATGTGTTATAGTTTGTGTCTAATTGTCCTCCCAAAGCCTCATGTAGTCATGAAGTGGACTTCTATAGTTTGTGATTAATTCATGAACCAATGGTGTTACACCTGCCCTGTGGCAGATAACCTGATTACAATATAAGGAAGGGAAAGTGATTTGCAAGCTGCTGCAGCTGCTGCTCCTCCCTTTGCTCTTTGTTGTTTTCCACTGCCATGAACTGCTAACTTCTGCCATGTGCCACTCTGCATTGGAGCCAGCTGAGTATGGACTAAAACATCAACTAACTGTGAACTAAATAAACCTTTCCTGCCTTTATATTGGTTGCTGGGTATTTTTCCCCAGCAAAGAGAATTGTAATGTAACCAGTATGTTTTTCTGTGTCCCTCTCTCTCTTTCTTCACTGGTCTTTCTGTATACTCTGACATTTACAGATAAATGAACATTGTTTGTAGTGTTTCTGTTTTACCTCAAACTTCTTTAACTTTCTCCTTCACTCTTTTTCTCCTGTCTTCTTCTCTAGCTTCCCAATGTTTGGAAGTCCTTCAGCCTTGATCATACTATTCTCTCCAACCATTGCTCTGTTTTGTCCAATATTCCTCTTAAATTCCGCTTTCCCATAGGATAAAATTCACTCTATCAAGGGGAAACCCACTAAATATAAGTGATCTATGTTGCAGGTTGTTATATAAATATAGATTTATTTTATCTGTGGTTACAGATACCAAATTAAGTTACTGTAGATTATTAGTTTATAAGCCGTATGAGATGATATTGTTATTCCTAGTTGTACTATTTCATTCAAGATGTCATACTTATAATCAATTTTACACTCTTGTGTTATAACACTGATAATTTTGGATCACAATCACATGCATAGCCAAATACCAAAGGATTAAGTGCTGAGTCAATAGCTTGCAACACATCACTCATAATAAAGTGTGAAGATAGGATTCAGAGACTGAGAAAAAGCCATATATACCTAAGAGACATCTTGGAAGAAAACTTTTGGTACCAGTGATAAAGCTACTTAACATTTAAAAAAAACACAGAAAACAAATTAAAATTAAAAAAACAAAATGACAAGTTACAGAAGCAAGATCTCCCCTAATATCTCAGGGGATTAAAGTGCCTGCAAGCAAGCCTAGGGTTCCTTCCCCCTGGGCCTTCTGTGCTGGCCCCACCCCTGGGGTGTGGTGAGATGGCAATTGAGACTGGGTGTGGTGGCACCACTATGAGTCCAATCTAGTAATGAGACTCTGAACACCCTGTAGACCTTCCCTAAAAATACAAAAAAAGAAGAAGCAAAATGTAATCCAAGACTTCAAGCCAATCAAGGATAAATCCAGGGGACAATGAGATGGAGCAAATCAGACACTATCTCCCTGAAGTTACCAGGATGACAGTAGAAAAAATTTATATATATATATATATATATATATATATATATATGCATAATGTTATGGAGTATATAAAAACAAATAATCGTATAGTATAAAAAAAGAATTGGTGGCTACAATGATGGACTTACACAGAAAACTGAGAATAGATAAAGGTTTTTAAAAAGTAGAGGAACATAGAAAAATAATGGAAATGATGAGTGCCCCAGCATAGGAAAAGATAGACTCCATAAGACTGACTCAAATAAATATTCAGGAAACTTAAAATTCCACTGAAAGTTTGAAAGACCATGTGAAATAAATTGAAGATAGAATATCAGACATAAAATAGAGTTGTGATTAAAGCTTATGAAAATACAGATCTCTTAAAAGTAGCAAGCATGGAACCATGAAAAAAAGTCCAATACCGTAAGAAAATGCAAAACAAAATAAAAAGAATAAATGCAGTCAATGAAAATGCAGGCATCAGCATAAATGACAACAAATCTGGTCAGAGATGTGATAGCAGAAAATTTCCCAAACATGTAGAAAGAATTTGGCATATATCTAAGTGAGGCATACAGAATTCAAATTACCCATTACCAAAATAAATCCACATCAAGGCATATAATAATCAAAATTCCAGAAATTCAGCACAACAGAACATTAAAAGTTGTTAAGAGACAAAAAGCAAATCACCTATAAAGAAAACCACATCAGAACCACAACAGACTTCTCAACATAACCTCTTTAGTCAAGAAGAGCTTGCAGTGTAGAATTTCAAGCTCTGAAAGAAAACAACTTTCAACTCAGATTGATGTATCATGAAAAATTATCTTTCAGAATTAATGGAGAAATGAAATACTTCCATGGCAAAGAACACCTGAAGAAATTCATGACAACAAGACCAGCTCTAGAAAGAATTCTGAAATATATTCTAGAAAGAGAAATCAAAGCAAACAATTCCAAGAGTGCTAATAGAAAGAAGCCACCAGGCAGGGAAATCAATTAAACAGAGGAAAAGATAGGAAAACATCAACAGAAAATTAAATGACAAAGACAAGCCAATATATCAATCATAGCCATTAATGTAAAAAGTCTCAATTCACCAATTAAAAGAAGTAGACTCACAGAGTGAATTAAGAAACAAAATCCAACAATGTGCTGTGTTCAAGAAACAAGAAACATTTTTTTTAACTCAAAAAGACATAGACTAAAACTCAAAGGATGAAAAACAATACTCTATTCCACAGGAACCTGGAGAAAAGCAGTGTAGCTATTCAATTCTTAAACATTGTGAACTTCAAGCCAAGGCTGATCAAAAGAAATAAAGGCCACTACATGTTACTGAAAACTATAAGAAGAGATAACAATAATAAGTATATATCCAGCAAATGCAATGGAGCACACCTATATCAAGAAATATTAATAGACCAAAAATTAAGTAAATACTAACACAGAGTGGGTGACCTCAATAATCCCTTTTCACAAATATCAGCAAAATAATGCCAACTGTGTAAACAAATGGACTTAGTGGATATCTACAGAGTGTTCCAAACATCAGAATACACATTCTTTTCAGTAGCTCATGGGACATTCTCCAAAACAGACCAATACTGGGGCTGGGGAGATGGCTCAGTAGAATAAGTACTTCCCTGGCAAGCACAAGGATCTGAGTTCAATCCTTGGTTCTGCCAAAAAAAAAAAAAAACCAAAATCAGTACTAGCCCATATAATATGCTCAGCTTAATGTAAAAGAGTTGAAATTATGCATATTTCTGGACTACAGTGCAATTAAGTGGAAATCAATAATAAAAGAAACAACAAAAATTGGAAAGCACAGAAATTAATATCCTACTGAATAACAAAGGATAAAGATGAAATCAAAGAGGAAATAAAACAATATCTACAATTAAATGATAGTGCCAGTAACACACTAGTACTTATAGGTTACAATGAAGGCAGTCTTAAGAGGAAAATTAATACTGATGAACTCCCGCATCAGGAAAACAGAATAAGCTCAAATCCCTAATGTTAAAACTCAAACTTCTAGAAAAACAAAAGCAAATCAAGTCCAAAAACTCATACAAGGGAAGAAATTATAAAGAAAAGACTTCCTAAATTTAAAGTTCCTATCTACAAATGGGCATCTGAAATGAATAGACACTTCTCAGAAGAAATACAAATAGAAATAAGTGTATGAAAATAATGTTCACTATCAATGATTATTTGAGATCCAAATTAAGACAACATGGAAAGTCATTCCTTATTTTTCCAGAAAGCATGGCTTTTAGGAACAAATCAACCAATGACAAATGGTGGAGTATCTGTGGGGAAAAAAGGAAACCTTTCTCCAATGTTGGGGAGAGTGTAGATTGATGCAAGCACTGTGGAAATCAGTATGGAGATTCATAAAACAAAAGCTAGGGACAGAGTTTCCATTGGACGCAGTACTTCCCATTCTTGATATCTTACCCAACGTGTTAAAAGCATCCTACCACAGCAACATATGTATACCCATGTTTACAGCAGCAGTTTTTAATAGTTAAATCTTGAAAACAACACAAATGTCCATCAACCAATGAATGGATAAAAAAGGTGTGTTCTTTTTCTATAATGGAATACTACTCAGCTGTAAAGAAGGACGAACTTGAGACACTTTTGCTTAATGGTTTGAGCTTGAGACCATACTCTTGGATACAAAATTGGACATATATATGTAAATATTTCATTGCCTCTCTGGTATGAGAAACTGGAAGTGTAAATAAGAACCACAATACATAATATATATTAGATATATTATATGTAATAAATATCTATATTATCTATATATTATAAAATATATAATAGATATTGTGAATTATGAAGTAATTTTTCAGTGGGAAAGGGGATTTAGGAGGCTGGAAGGGAAAAGAAAACAATGATAATAAATGATAAAATGGAAATAAAGCTTTATTAACAAAGAAGGGAAGAAGGGTTGAAGAGAGTGGACATGAATATGAAAAAATAGGATCTAGGTTGTATCATTTACAAAGGATACATCATCATGATTAATGTGATTATTATGCATTTCTAAATTACACAACTAAACTTAATTTAAAAAATGTATCATTAACATATGTTGTAGTCAGGTTTTTGCAAAGTGAGCAATTTTAACACAGACACATAATTTAATAAGATTCTTTTATAATATTCACTAAGGGTCAAATGCAAAACAGTATGGGAAATCTGTCCACACATTAGAGATGTAAATCCCAAATAATCCATCTGAGGACCTGGATCTCATGACAATGTCCTGTATCAGTCCACCTGAAGACTTAGATCTCATAGCAATGCTCCCCATGAGTCCAATTGAAAGTCTAGAGCCCACGACAATGTATTATACATGTGTGACCTAGGATCTTCTCTGGGAAGGCCCAAATATCAGTAGTGGAAGCTAGAAATTCTGTGCCAGCTGCATGAAGGATATATGCTAGCAGGCTTTGTGATATGCACTGGACTCAGTAAGTGATGCACAAGGTAAAGACCTAAGTAGCTCTGAAAAGAACCATAGCCTTTCTCAACAACAGCGAGTTCCCAAGCTCCTCCCATGATAACAGCCAAGTTCATATCAGGAAGGCCAGAGCAAAATGCTTTTCCAGGAGAATCAGTAGGCCAACCTCTTCCCTTCCAGTTCTTTTAATTCTGTTAGTGTTAATCTTCACGTGGGTTCTCCACATCCAACACCACTCTGATTCAGTTCAGCTGGGTGATACAAATTGATCATCAGTTGTGAGCCTACCACAATGTGCCATTTAATCCTAACTGGTGTCATGATTGGGTACTGTAGTGTTTTAGAAATTAAGAAATAAGCCGAGGACTGGTGAGATAGCTCAGAAGAGTAAGTGCTTGCCTGGCAAGCACAAGGTCCTGAGTTCAATCCTAGTACTGCAAAAAGTAAAAATAAAAATAAATAAATAAACGAAAGAAAAAGAAACAAGCCAAATTAAGTAACATGACCAAAATTATATAAAGTGGAGGAGCAGAGATTAGAATCAAGGTTATTCAGCCATGAGGTATGTCCATGTGGGAAATACGTACTTTCTTTTTTTTTTTTTTTCCATTTATTTTTATGTTATTGAAATACAAATGTCAATCAGACAGTTTCAAAACACCTTAAACATAGAGAGTCAATGAATTAATACATTGCAAACAGTTTTCATAACGTTTTGGTATTGTACAAGGTGCATACATGAAATTATATTTACAGGTTTTTTTATAGCTGAATTATATCAAAGATTCAATAATTATTTACCTAGTGGATGACCATAGCACTAAAAGCCGACATAATATCCTGTCCAACCAACATTAGTGCAGATCTTGCCTATCATAGAATTATGTAGAAGCACAGTGCTATCTATCCCAACTGTACTGTCTATACACACACATCATGATTTTTCTTTCTACAACCCTTCCTTTGTCTACACCTGTCAAAAGTGGGCATTCCATTGACATTCAACTACCTTAGGTTCTTGAACTCGACACCACAATCCAACACAGTCCAGCATTCTGCAAACATAGGGAGTTATTCAAACAAATTGTCGAACATATCCATTTACAGCTCAGCTTTATATTGTGGGCTCACGATGTATACTTCATTTTTATACTTTTATACTTTTCTGCTGGATGGTTAAGACCTAGGTAGATCAAAACTTATATACCAACACATGAACTTTATATTTCTTATGTGGTCATTGAAGTCTTCTCAGGGTTTATCTTGTAGTCCTGTACATTATTCTGTAGTTCCTTTGTCTGTGTCATCCATGTGGATGAGT
>PVKA01012713.1:0-57051 GCA_004027165.1 Ctenomys sociabilis
TGAATCTTTGATATAATTCAGCTATAAAAAAACCTGTAAATATAATTTCATGTATGCACCTTGTACAGTACCAAAACGTTATGAAAACAGTTTGCAATGTATTAATTCATCGACTCTGTATGGTTAAGGTGTCTTGAAACTGTCTGATTGACATTTGTATTTTAATAAAATAAAAATAAATGGAAAAAAAAAAAAGAAATGGATTCATTTGGATAGCCTAGTTTGTAGGTCTGCACATGTAAAATGGAAGTATTTTTCCTCCTGGATTGGTACAATGGGAATTGTGTAAGTGTACTAAGATAAAAATCACTCATGTAAAATAAAATCAGGACTTCATCCTCTGATTTGATGCTTTATTAATCAGTTTGCGTATATTTATTTGGGGACAAAAGATCATAAAATTGTTTCCTATATTGTGTGTTTTGCAACTGGTACAAAATCTCACTTTTGTCTTTATGATTCTCTCATAACTCATTGGTTGTGGTGAGAATTCAATGTTAGTGATAGAGAAATTTATTAGCCATATGCAGGTTGTTGAATTTAACATCCTTTGAGAATGAAAATTCATATATAATGAAACCACTAAGTAAGGAGAGAGTATCTTAACAGGCAATCAGGAACTATCACTTTGATTTTAAATCTATGTATTTGGGCTCCTGCTCTCACAGCCATTGTAGTACACTGAGCTCCATAGAGATAGCGCTGGGACAAGTGAGAGCCAGATGGGCACTGGGCGACTCTGTACCTCACTGAGGAAAAGAAGTAAATGTGGGTAAAGGAGATCCTAAGAAGCCAAACGTCAAGACGTCATCATATGCATTCTTTGTGCAAACTTGCCTAGAGAGGCACAAGAAGAAGCACCAAGATGCTTCTGTTAACTTCTCAGAGCTTTCTAAGAAGTGCTCATAGAGGTGGAAGACCAAGCCTGCTAAAGAAAAAGGCAAATTTGAAGATATGGCAAAAACAGACAAGGTTCATTATGAAAGAGAAATGAAAACTTATATTCTTCCTAATAGAGAAACAAAAAAGTTCAAGGATCCCAATGTTCTCAAGAGGCCTTCTTTGGCCTTCATCTTGTTCTGTTCTGAGTATCACCCAAAAATCAAAGAACATCCTGGCCTCTCCATTGGTGATTGTCACAAAGAAACTCAGAGAAATGTGGAATAATACTGCAGCAGATGACAAGAAGCTGTACGAGAAGAAGGCTGCTAAGCTGAAGGAGAAGTATGAAAAAGACATCCCTGCCTACCGGGCTAAAGGAAGACCTGATGCAGTAAAAAAGGGAATCATCAAGGCTGAGAAAAGCAAGAAAAAGAAGGAAGAGGAGGAGGAAGAAGATGAGGATGAAGAAGAGGAAGAAGAAGATGAAGAGGATGAGGAGGATGAAGAAGAGGATGATGATAAGTTGGTTCTAGCGCAGTTTTTTTTCTTGTCTATAAAGCATTTAACCTCCCTGTACATAACTCACTACTTTTGAAGAAAAAAAAAAAAAAGAAATGTAAGGCTGTGTAAGATTTGTTTGTAAACTGTGCAGATATTTTTTTGTACTTAACCCACTACCAAATGTGTCTTTAGATAGTCCTGTCCTGGTGGTATTTTCAATAGCCACTAACTTTGCCTGATACAGTATGGGGGTTGTAAATTGGCATGTAAATTTAAAGCAGGGATGCACAGCACAAATTAGTTATATAATGGGATGGTAGTTTTTCATCTTCAGTTGTCTCTGATGCAACTTTTATAAAATAATTTTTGTTCTGTTAATTGAATACTACTCTGCAATTGCAAAAAAAAGTTGCAACTGTTTTGTTGACATTCTGAATGCTTCTAAGTAAATACAATTTTTTAATTAAAAAACAAGTCTATGCATTTGTATTTCTGGAAATTTTCACTGAAAGATGTAGTTACAAACACAGGAGGAATGTCTATGTTTCTTCATGAAAGTTTTCTTTCTAAAAATTACAACATACATTAAAAAGATGTGATTATAGGAAAATAATCTGATCTTTATTTTATCCCTCAGGGTCCAAGCAGAGAAGGACAGAACTGGAAGTGATTTCTATCAGCAAGACCAAATTCCTGCTGTCCACAGTGAAAAATACTGCTTTCATTTGGGAAAGGATTTGGGAAGGATATAATGAAACTACGTTTTATTGATCTCTGCTGTATTCAAAGCTCTGGGAATCCTTATTTACATATATCTCATTGTCTAATTATCCAAACAATCAGCATATCCTGTCCCTGTAGGCAAGATACACATCAAGCCAAATTGCAATCACAATGTTCTTTGTTGAGTATGGAATCAGAAAAGAAAAAAAATTGACTGCATGTTATGGATATTTAATGTTTGTGACAACTTCTCTGTTACATAAATGCCTGCACACAGAGATTAGAGAGGTTGTGTCCTTGGGTCTGATCTGTCTCCTGAGTGAATCTTGGGTAGTTAACTGTTTGCATTTTCAACTTTCTGTTTTCTGTGACTTTGCACTCCCATTCTGATGGACATTAGCCTGAGAGACACTTGCTGTAAGATAACTATATGTGTTTCAAGCAATTAAAAAACCTTAGTAGTGCATCAAACATTTCTTGGTAAGCACTAGGTCTGTAGCTACCCAAGATTTAGTTGATCTAGGCAGAATTTGGTTGGACCACATTGGATACTAGGCTTTTGATCAGATCCCAGTCTATCTCTCCTGTCTTCTGAAGCCAAGGTTGGATGGCCATGGCTGCCTCTTTTAATGGCAGGAGACAGTAGCACAAGAAGGCAAGGAGAATCATGTGATGATTCTCCACATCTCAGCTTGAAAATTTTACTTCTTCCACATCTATCACCTAATAAAGTCACAAGGCCAAGGCCAGCATTGATTAAATAAAGAATCTTCTTTTCAAAGGAGAGACAAACTGAAAAGAGCAGAGGCATAAATTCTCTAAAGAAAGAAGGCAGAGTGAAGAATTGAGAATAATGCTCTAGTCTACCACAGAACTCTGAAGATACATACTTGAATGAAGTCTTGATTTCATAGATAATTTCCTGAGCACTAATTCCTTTAGGAAGGGCTGACAAAATAGCTCAGTAGACTAAAGCACCTGGAAGCAGGCTCAGGGGCCAGGGATTGACCCCACTGAATGCTGAGACTGCAGTTGAGACTGGGCATGGTCGCACACCTGTAATCCCAGCTCTTGGGAGGCTGTAAACAGGCAGATCACTACAAGTCTGACCTAGTAGTGGGACCCTGGACACCCTGTAGAACCTTCCCTAAAATACAAAAGAAAAAAAAATTCTTTAAAGATCTTGGAAGTGGGAAAGAAGAATGAAATTTCATTTTTTCTTTGTATTCTCATAGGAAGAGAGTCACCATGACTGAATCTTCTGCTTTGTGTCTAAGTATTTGCTCCATGAAGTAAATTGACACTTACACTTGTCACCAGCTATACTAATATTGTAAAGAACTATGCAAGAGGTCAAAATCATAAAGGATGGCTTGGCCTGATGTCAACGTAGGTGACAAATTCTGTTAAATTAGAATCTTTCCCCTTACTGGAAAATCAGCTTCATCTATCTTTGCTAAAGTTAATTTACAGGCTCTCCCAAGGCATTAGTGATATTTGAGTATCTGTGTTTCTGATACTGGTTGATCCTGAAAACTAAATTGCTCATCTAGTTTAATAGCAAGGTGACTATTTTCATATTGATAAATTGTAAAATTATGCACAAAATGTATATAAAATATATGTACATATCTGGAGAGATAGCTCAGTGGATTAAGCACCTGTTTAGGCAAGCTTAGGGACCAGGGCTTGATCCCCAGGTACTGCATGCCATGTCAACTCATGTCAACTCCTGCCTGAAGTGTGCTGAGCCAGCCACTAAGATGGGTGTGGTAGCACATGCCTGTAATCCCTACTCTAGGGAGGCTGAAGATAGGAAGATCACTATGAGTCAAAGCCACATAGTGAGACCCTATACCAAATACATTTTAAAAAATGTATGTACAGATCAAGGCTAACTATAAAATTATATTCTTTGTATTAGAGAATAATTGTTTGATCATTCTTGATGAAATTTGAATTTTTTTCTAGTTTAGTGATTTTATGATTAATTCTTCTATGAACATGTTGTTAGTATGTCTCCTGGGGAAACTGTGTTTCTCTTGAGAAACTTTCTAAGATACAAATCAAGGACTGGGCTTTCTGAGTCAAAGACACCAACAATGAATCGGTTGTCTGCTTCTGTGTAGAAAAGCATGATAAATATAGTGATTTAGAAGAATTATGATTTTATTCACTGGCAAATTCTAGGACTCTGCAATCTAGGCTGGTTTCAACAGGGTATTTCCATTTAAAATTTTAAAAAATGTTAGTACATTTAAAAAATATATAATATTTACATTCATCATAGAAAGTAGGTACCCGTGCTTAACATGATTATTTTTATTTCCCTAATCTTCTTCTCTCTCCCTCCTCCCTCTGCCTGTATATCCTCTTCCAATTAGTAAATGATCTATCTCCCTATTTCCTATTATTTATAATTACTTCATTTTTGTGACTATTTATATTTTGAGTTTTCCATACAAGAGAAGCTGTGGAATATCTAACATGGTATGACCTTATTTCACTTATTCATCTGGTAGCTAACTAGAATGAGATGATTCAAAATTGCCTCATTAATGTGTCCAGTAGTAGTGCTGGCTATTGATGTGACATGTCCCCATGCAATCTCTACTAGTCAAGGACTAGCTCGGTTTCTTTACTAGACAATTTCATGGCAGCAATGCACAAGAATAACAGCTGCAGGGACTCTTGAGCCTGAGACTCAGTATACTTCAACCATCACACCCATCTAATTCAACTGGTCAAAGCATGTCATAAGGCCAACCTAGAATGAAGAAAGTGAAAAAGTAGAATCTACCTACAGGTATAGAAAGGTCAGATTGAAAAAGGAGCATGCCTACAAGAAAATGAAGAATTGTGGTTGTATTTTGCACTAGACATCTCTAACAATTTAGATCATGCTGAATCATCTTTTAAAAGAAGCCTAGTTATTTAATTCATTTAGGAAGATAAAAAGAAGGGGAACAGCTATGTTAAATTGAACCCCTAGAGCTTTTTTTTTTTTTTTTTTGGTGGAATTTCCCAAGTTCCATAGAGGTTGCACCAATTTACATTCATGGCAACAGTGGAAAAGGATTCCTTTTTCCCTACCATCCCCTCCAGCATGATAATAGTTACTTTTTTCTGGAGTGAGGCAGAATCTCAGTGTTGTTTTAACTTACATTTCTTGAATGATCAGTGATGTTGAACTTTTTAAATATATTTATTTTACTGTTTTGAGAAACTGATTTTTAGGTTGGTCTTTAAATTTGGAAGGTCTGCATTTTGAATTATTTATATATTCTAGATGTTAGCCCTTTGTCTCAGTAACAATTCCTTTTCTCTGTTTCTTGTCATTTCACCCTATTGGTATCTCTTACTGTACAAATGTTCTTTAATAAGATACGATCCCAGTTGTTGATTCTTTGTGTTAGTTCCCGTGAGATAAAATGTTTGCCTACATCTATATCTTCAAGAGTTCTATCTATTTTGTCTTCCAATATAGTTTGGGTTTCTGTTTTAATATTTTGATCTTTGATCCATTTATTTCTTTTTTGTTTTTTTTTTTAAGAAAAATATTTCACTTTTCTTTGGTGGAACTAGGGAATGAACTCAGGCCCTTGTACTTGCCAGACAAGTGCTTATTCTACTGAGCAATCTCCCCAGGCCTAATCTTTTTAAATTTTAATTGAGTGGCTGGGGAGATAGTTTGGAAGTCTAAATGTCTGCTTATCAAGTGCAAGGACCCAAGTTTGATCCCTGGTACCAGATGCCAAGCCAGTCCTGGAACCCTGGGTACACTGTGCTGGCCACAGAAACTGGGCACCTATAATTTCATTGCTGGGGAGGCTGAGACAGGAGGATCACTATGTATCTGAGTTATGTAGCAAGACCCTGTACCAAATAAGTAAATAAATAAATAAATAAATAAGAGATTAAAAATAAATTTTAATTCAGTACATGCTGAAAGGTATAGGTCTAGGCTTAATTTTTGGCATGTTTGTAGAAAGCCAGTTTTTCCAGCACCATTTGTTTCTGTATCTTCTAATCTGTTCAGCGATCTTCAAGTCTACTTTGGGGTTCAGTTCCATGCTGTTTTTATTACTGCAGTTTTGTAATATAATTTCCAGTCAGGGAGTGTAGCATCCCCTACTTTGATTTTGTTGTGTAAAATTACTTTTGCTATTCTAGGTCTATTCTGGTTTCTAATGAATTTTATAATTGTATTCTCTCATTCTGTATGGTATACTGTTGCTATTTTGATTGGAATTGCATTAAATACGTATAGTAATTTTGGAAGTGTGGCCAATTTTACTATATGTATTTTTCCTACAAAGAGCAAAGGATAGCTTTTTATTTTGTGATACACTCTTCAATCTCCTTTCTTAGAGTATTGTAGTTTTCAATGTAAAGTTATTTTACTTCCTTTGTTAGACTAATTCCTAATATTTTATTTTTCTGATGCTATTGTAAAGGGTTTGGTTTTCTTAATTTCTCTCTCAGTGAGATTGTTATTTGTGTATAGGAATGCTACTAATTTTTTAGATTTAACTTTCTATGCTGCTATACTGCTAAATATGGTTATTAAATTTAGTAGTGTTCTGGTGAAGTTTTGGGGGTCTTCTATGTAAAGTATGAAGAAATTTGCAAATAATGATAATTTAACTTATTTTTCTGCCCTTATTGCTTTTATTTATCTTGTCTAATTTTTCTGTATATTGTTTCTAGAACTATATTGAATAGGAATGGTGTTGGATTGATTTTTTTTCATGCTCCCTTGCTACTTTTAAAACCTTTTCTTTTTTGATCATTAGCAACAATCCTCTTCACTAGATCTCATTTTCTGTCCTCAGCTTAGTTCATTTTGCTGTGCTTCCTTTCAACAGAATTTTAAATTTGCTGGAATATATTTGAGTCTGTTTCATAGATTTTATTCCTTTCCTATGTTTTTCTATCATTTTCCTAATGTCCTTGAATTTTTTATCTATATCTATGTTCTACATTTTGAATATTAGTCCTTTGTTTTTACAAGACTTCTGGTTTACATTTTTCATTTTCCATAGTGTCTACTGATGACAGTAGCCCTCTCCTTCCTTCTTCTCTTCTCCTCTGTACCCCTGCCTTTATAAACACTTAGTAATTTTAGCGAAGTCCAGATACTTTTAGTGCTGCTTGTGATTTTAGAAGTTTACTTATGAAAATTCTGCACTATATTACCACCTAAAGGTTTTCTTTAATGCTCATTTTTTCTATGAATTTTGAATTAATATTTATAGTAAAAGTAGTTGTAACAACAGTCTTAGTTCTTGTTTTCATAGCTAACTTTTTTTTTGTATTTTAGGGCAGGGTATACAGGGTGTTCAGCGTCTCACTACCAGATTGGACTCAGTGATTCTCCTGCTTACAGCCTCCTAAGAGCTGGGATTATAGGCTTGTGCCATCGTGCCTGGTCTCAGTTGCAGTCTCAACATGCCCCGGGGGTGGGCCTGGAAAGGCAGTCCCTGAGCCTGCTTGCAGACACTTTAATCTGCTGAGGTGTTTGGCTGGCATAGTTGACTTTTGAAAGGTGTTAGGTTTTGTTTTTCCTGACATTTTAAAATTGACAGGTAAAATTGTGCATATTCATTATGTATAGCATGATGTTTTCAAATACACACAGACATACACACACACACACACACACACACACACACACACATACTAGCATGGCTAAATCAAGCTAATTATACCCATTACCTCAAGAAGTATCATTTTGTGGTGAGAACACTTAAGATATACTTTCCAATTAATTTTCAGGAGTACATTATTTTTGACTCTAGTCACTGTGAGGAGACAATAGGTTCTTAAGCATATTCTTCCTAACTGAAGTTCTATAAATTTTGAAAAATATCTCCACTAACTCTTTCCCTTGTTACTGCCCTATCCTGTGGTAATCACCATTATTTGTATTTCTGTGAGATCAAAGTCATTAGTTTCTACATATTGGTGAGATCTATCAGTAAGATCAGGCAGTATTTGTGTTTATTGTGATCTGAAGAGGTTATCATCAGCTTTATTCCTAACAAAGATAGATTATACAGTTTGGTTAGAGAATAAAAATATATTTGATTGCATTGATAAAGATGTGATATATGTGTTTGTATCAAGGAGAGAATCTTCTGAAAGAAGCAAGCCTGGAAGAACCCAAGCTTTCATACACCTCCTGATAATTTTGTTATCTTCCCTTCTTTGGGAAATTATGGCGAGGGAATGGAGGAAGAAGTTAAATGGATTCTTTTTTTTTTTTCCTTTCTATTGTAGAATGCAGTTGAATGCTTCTTTCCTTTAAAGAAACTTGGACACTAGGGGATAATATTCCATTCCTTGCTGACATTTCTCCAATACTAAAGGAATAAGTCAAACTGAGAAACTTTATTTAACCTTATATTGCTCCTATGAATGAGTCACCTTTACAACTGTTTATGTTCAAAACCAGAACAAAATAAAAAATCCTCTTGAACTAGTCATGACATTGAGACTCTAGGTCCTGTTGCTTTTGAGGATATCATGAAGATGATTCACTGCATATGGAAGAGGAAATTTACCTAGACAATCTTAAGGTCTGTTTCCTCTTTGACAGAAGTTCATTCCATTATGGCAGTCAGTATTGGCCATGTGTTCAAATACGTTTTCTATAGTTCTAGAAAAGTAAACTTTTATCCGGCTAGTACAGGTGGTCTGTGTAGTGTGGCTGACCCTATTGAGTTTCGGTAGCAACATCTTAAATGTAGTACAGTCATATTTTTTACATGTAAGCGCAAAGTATTAGACAGAAGTTCTTACAAAATAAAAATAATGAACATTTCAATAGTATCTTTTAAAGATGCTACTAAATTGTTGTCCTATCTTATTGCTGTAAAATGAACAAAATATAAAAAGTTCATCTGTGACTGGTGGCTTTTGAAGTGTAGAGTCTCTTCTGTATGAAAAACTTGACAAGGCAACAGAATTTGATTAGTAGATATAGATGTTTCTCTTCACCTTATGGTAAAGGCAAGTGAGATTTCTGTGTCCATTAAAATTTCAGACAGGCTTTACTAATTAGTCTGTAGAATCTTTGACTAACTTTGCAAACAAAGTTCTTTTAGCACTTTTTCTATTATTTTCAAAGCCCAGAATTATATTATTTTGATGCTAACATACCTCTAAGACATCAAGGTTTGGAATAGAACAGAGATTCAATTTCTATCATTTTAATTATTGGGCACCTTTGTCTTCATGGAAATCCAAATTTATGTTAACAGGATCTTAGTTACTTCTCTCATCACTGAGAAAATACCTAACCACTGAAGTTAAAGGAGGAAAGGTTTACTTGGTTCACGAGATTTGTAAAGTTTCAGGTCATAGTTGGCTGGTTCCAGTTCACAGCAGGCAAAAGGCAGCAAGGTGGCAAGCTACCAGTTGCAAGCAGCAGGTGATCACCCGCTCTGTGTCTCTTATATGTTATCCAGGCTAGGACAGCCTTAATCCTTGTCACACTAAGGGTCAATGCCTACATCACATCCTTGATCCTAGCGTCACACACCCTAGATCCTGTCACCTCCAAAAAGCCCCACCTACAACTGCATGAGGCTTTGGGGGGACAGCTAGATACAAGCTGCAACACAGAAACAATATGAGCTTCTTAAATTTTAATAATTTCTATGGCTATTTATAGGGAAGATTTTAATTTTAATCACATTTTCATTAAAATTTTACTCTAGTTTCTTAAAATGGAAAATAAGTAGAATCCAATTTGGCTTATTATCTGTGTGTGTGTGTGTGTGTGTGTGTGTCTGTCTGTCTGTGTGTTCTTTTATAGATAAGGTTTCACTGTGTAATTATGGTCTCATTGTGGAATTATGTAGTTCAAGCTGACATTGAACTCACTACGTAGCCCAGGCTGGCCTTGAACTTGTGACAATTCTCCTGCCTCAGCCTCCTAAATGCTGGGATTACAGATGTGTACCACTGACCACAGCTTTGTTATTAATAGGCTATTTGGTTGATTTATTCAAACTATAATTTAGTGATTATGAAAATTTAGTACGTGTCAGAATCACAGATTGCTGGGTTTCCCTGCCAGAATTTCTGATTTAGCAGGTCTATGGATGAGGACGAAAATTTGCACTTATAGCTCTAGTTGATTCTACTGATCCTAGGGCTATTCTTTATGAGTCATTAACCTAAGGTAGTTTCAAAGCAGGATAATAATACCTCCTAGAATGGTTGCGAGTGTTAAATAAGTTGCTTCATATGAAGCAAATCCCAAGGTGTTTGACAAATAAGAAAAACAATTAATATTGTATACTTTCCTTTCTTCCTTGTTTCTGTTGTTCTCCCATAAACACTAAAAAGGTGCTGTGTAGGATGTGATGGATAAATAGAACAAGAGCTCTATCTTCATGGATCTTTATTAAAAATTACACATGTGATAATCTAGGAAAAATACAGAGATCATTAAACGATGATATGCTAAAATCCTTTTCATATTTATGTGTCAGTGCTTGAGTTTTCCAGAAAAAATATCAGAGATCACTGAGGGCTGTTACTGGTCAAGAACACAGGAGAGTTTAGTCATTCTGGAACAAGAAGGGCTATGTTACTTACAGCTAGTAACAGATTATGAATCAGCCTAAAGGACAGGTGGAGGGATCTAAATTTAAATGACCAACAATAAGACACAAAATAGATTAATCTTTAGAGCAGAGGAATGATATAGTGAATGTTCTTGGAGAAAATAAGCACAAATAGAGCAGGTAGCCTTTTAACATATGAAAAATGTGACACTATTTCTCCCTGTAAGTGGTTGCTACAGCAATGAACAAAATAGCTTCATTTGCATTGTGAGCTGGTGGAGTAAAGACTAGATTAACCATAAAAGAATTTCATTTCTATAGTTGTTGGCATCTTTCTCCCTCACTAGAGTATGGAGCCTATTCCTTTGAATTACACAAGGCTTCTTGTTTTGTCTTTCTTAACTAGGTGGATATGTCATAGCTTATGTTTAGATATTCCCCTAAGCCTCTTGAAGTCGTAGGTGGGGCTTTTTAGAGATAGCTGTATTTGGAATGTGTGACACTGGGATTGATTCATGGTGCAATGCTAGAATCAATGGCACTTGGATTAAGGGTGTGAATGCTACCCCTCAAGTAGCCTGGATAGTTCAATATTTAAGGGCTAGAAAGCACTGTGGTTACCCCTTGCATGTTTTGGTACCTCCTGTTCCCTATGAACTGTTTCTCCTCTGCGATGCCTGTCTGCCACACCACCCTACCTTGGGACCAGCTGATTCTGGAGTAAAACCTGTAAAAACTGTGAACTAAATAAATCTTTATTCTTTTAACTTTGAGTGTCAGGTATCTTGTCTCAGCAACAAGAAAAGTAACTAAGACAATATATGTGGGCTGAATTAAATTAAGGGAGATTTTAAAATGTCTTGGTGATGACTGATCATAAGGGAAAAATACAAAATGACAAAGAGAATGATAGCTCTGTTAAACCGAGTTTCAAGGTTAGTGATATTGTTAAATATAAACAGGCTGATTTTGACAGGGAGTCTATTGGGAATATAATGATTTTACTTAGGGATGTGGCATTGTTATAATGTCCAGGCATCCAAATGGAAATGTTCAGGGACTGCAGGCTGTTCAAAGGATTAGGCTGGAGAATGTGGATGTCATTTGATTATGAAGTCATAGCTCATGAAGGACTCTCAATTTTTCTCTGTAATCTTTTACCTAATGCAGGAACTGAATATGCCCTTATCATTTAATTTCCAGTTAGCATTGGCCTCACTCCATACCTACTATTTCAGAAGCTACATTTTATCAAAATCTCTGTGAATTTGCATGAACATTGAAGATTAAGATGCAGTGCCAATATACCCTGCCTGATTTGCACCCCCCCAAACTTTTCAAACTTGTAATAAAGAAGAGCTTATTAGCTCAAAGATAACTCAGTCTTTGGACACTCGTATTGGAATGGTTAGATCTGGACATGGTTTAGGATTGTTATGTAAAAATTGGTTCTTAATAACTTATACATACATTCAAAACACTTTGAAAATATAAAAAGCAGGGCCAGTGACATACCTTAGTGGAATAAGGTGCCTGCTTGCGCAAGTGCAGGGACAGTGATTCAATCCCCAGCACCACATGTCACACCATCCCTGCTCCCAGAGCAGGTGAGCTGGCCAGAGTCCCAGCATAGGGGTACACACCTATAATCCCAGTGCTGGGGAGGCTGAAAGAAGGAGGATCACTACAAGTCTGAGTTGTATAGGGAAACTCTTTAACAACCAAATACATTAAAAAATAGAAAATTTAAAAATAATAGTGCTATATTATATACCTAATAGACTGTCTAATATTAAAAAGATAGCCTATGCTATAGTTATTCAATCCCTAGGTGTTTATTCAAAGAAAATCAAATTATATATACACAAAAAATTTTCCCAGAATATTTGTGTCAGTCTTATTCATATCCTCAAGCCAGAAAAATCTCAGATACGCATCAATGGAAAAATGGATTTAAACAATCAGTGGATATTCACACAGAGGCTTACCAATCAATAATAAAATGGAACTAACTGCTGATATATGCTACCACACATATGGGCCCCAAAACATTATGGTAAATGGTAGAAATCAGACAAAAAATATATGTGCTATATGTTTTCATTCATGTGAAGTTCTAGAATAGCACAGAATCATCCTTGGTGATAAAAATTACAACAGTGATTACATTTAGGAGGCAATGGTATAAAGACTGAATGTGAAAAGGTGAAAAAATTTCTAGGGTGACAGAAATTCTCCATATTTTGTTGGGGAGATATGTTAAATAGGCATATGAGTATGCCAAAGAGTTGTGCATGTAATGGTATGTATGTCAAGTATGTATGTAATAGTAAATGTGTAAAATATAACTTAAAGAAAAAATTGCAAAATTGTTCAGGGGCTGGTCTCATTTCAAAGATTCTGATTTAACTTGTTTGGGACTGTAGTGACAATGGCAGAATTTTAAAATCTTACAAGCTGATACTATGGACAGTTGCATATGATGCACTAGTTTACTGGCATCAAGGAGAGATGTAGGACCTTAAGGGTGGGAGAATAAAGGAAAGTGACAAGGTATATGGACAGGAATAGTGAGAAGAATAAGAAGAAAACAGAAAAGGGTTAAGAAAATCAAGAGAGGGGATTCCAAGGGCATTCATGATGGGGGTAGTTGAGTAGATAGAAAGATAAACAGAAAAAGGTTGAGTGAAGGAAACCAAGCCAGAGGGGAGATCTCGGGAAGATTCTACAAAGAACGAAAACAATAGGAACAAAATGCAGTCAATAGTCAACTCTGACAAGGCAATTTAAATAGAAATGAGGGGACAAAAACAGATTACAGTGTAAATGAGGAAATTTGTAGTAAGAAAAAGAAAACAGCAGGTGCATCATAAACTTGAATGACTTTAAACAAACCCAAGTCTGAATTTCATTTATCCTCATATAAATGATGAAATATCACAGTGGAATTCAAATACTCTGAAAATGTTGTCAGACCATTTTTTTCCCTTAGGAAAGACCTCCATGGTAAGCTTGCTTTTTGGATGGTCAGAAGAAAGTTTTAAAGACTTTTCTTATTTTGCTGCCTGTACCCAAAAGCACTAAATGTCTTTATTGTAAGACAGTTTTCAACTGTTAACTTGATCCCATAGCAAGCATCCTTGGAAGAGAGTTATTATAAAAGTTTTGGAAGATTTTATAACTAACTGTCCTATCATTTCTAAACAACATTGTAAATATTGGCTTCTGTCAACTTTTAACTGCACACTCTTACATCATGTGTCAGAGTTAAGTATTATTTCACCTACAGCCTTTTGGGAAACCACTTAAAAATTTAGTCTTGTCTCTATTCTTTGGTGAGTGAAGTAAGTTGAAACAATAGCTAGAAAATCAAAAAAGGGAAAATATGCATGACCGTGAGAGCTCTGAGCCTAAATACTTTTTGCTACACTTACCTCTTGTGAATCCTGAATCCCTCTCATTAGATGCAGGTGAAGGACCCTGAAAACCTGGAAAAGGATTTTCTACAGAGCTCATTTGACACAATCATGAGAGCAATTTCTGAATACTTCTAGAGAAACATTCTTTTTGCTTATAGTTCAATTTTGTATGTACTGAGAGACAGATTTGTGTATTCTAAAAAGAAAAATGGAGCATTTTCTATATGATGGATTCGTGTTTCAAATTCAGTGTTCTGTGTCCAAGAAATACACATGCTACTCATCAGCATTTTTCTAAAGGCATCTCAGCAAAAACTACAGAAACATTTGGTCAGTCTGTGCCCTATCAGATACCCTTGCTTGAGTCACGTTACTCTTCTAGGTGAATTAACACCGTGGGCAGAACACAGTAATGAGCTCCATTTGATGTCCTTCCTGTTGATCTCAAGCATGCTTGTTCTATCAGCAAGCTGTTGTGTCCAGAGACAATAGAAATGAACAATAATAATCAGACCTTAAAGAAATTTTCCTGCTTGACAGTGACAGATTAAGGTACTACCACTTCTGGCAGAGGATGGGCCTTGAAGCAATATTAGCTCAAAAGCTTGATTTCCAGAAGTTTATGAAGCAGACATTTGCCTTCTGTCAGGTATGGAATTTTCACACAAAAGAGGATTTTCTTAATCAGATTCATGGTTTCCTTCTGTAATCCTGTCTCTTTACCCCAGTCCTATACTTCTTGCCTCTCCCCACTTTGTAACTACAAAGAGGATGGGAATTTTGCTTTATAACCTACTACTTATTTGTGTTACAGCAATAACCTTTCTGTGAATAATGACGCATTCAGAAATAAAAATGTTCTGGAGTCCATATATATCAAAACTTTAGATGTTTTATGTTTAAGAAAGTAGGAAAAGGTAAGCGCTGGCTCAAAAGTATAGCTATGAAGTTTTAGATTTTTTCTTTTTATTTCTGTCATGTGGAAAAAGAATGTCAGGTGTTTTGGTGCCTAGTGAAGTTTAATATTGGCATTAGGGTCAACTTCATTTCAAATTCCTTTCCTGATGCTTGGTAGTTGATATACTCTATGTGATTCTATTTCTTTTTTATTTTCTTAGTACATATTCACAATGATTAATGATTATATGCATTGTCGAGAGTTGACACATGTCCATAACACAACTGAATCCTTTTTTAAGTCCTCTTTCCCTCCTCTCTCCATCTCCTGGCTGTAGTTCCTCTTTTAAAAGATTTATAGCCCCAATTTGAAAGAAATACAAATAGCCAATAAATCCATGAAAAAACTAAACATCTCTGGTCATTAGAGAAATACAAATTAAATACCAAGTCTCATTTACTCCATAAAGAATGTCCGCCACCAAGGAATTGAATAATTACAAGTACTCCTGAGGCTGTGGGAAGAAGAATCCCATCCAATGTTGGTGGGAGTGTAAATTAGTAAAATCACTATAAGAATCAGCATGGAAATTACTCAAAACCTAAAAGTGATTCTATTTCTTAAAGGGAGGAAATATGTGCAACCCTGATATTCTAGAATGAAAGGCTTGACAAAGGTAGATATTACTAGAAAGGAAAGGATAACACTGAATTTAGGTGGCCTTGAGAGGATCATGTGTTTTGCTTTGTCACTCATTTATTTTGCTTAAAATATGCTAAAAGCAGTGGTGTACGCCTATAATCCCCGCTGTTTTGGAGGCTGAGGCAGGAAGACAGCAATTTCAAGGCCAGCTTGGGCAATTTAGTGAGACCGTATTCCAGAAGTAAAAAAAAAAAAAATAATAATAATTGTAGGGCTACCTTGGTGTGAGTGTGCTGAGTTTAGTCACCAGTACTGCAAAAACAAACCAAACTGTTTCACTTTTGTTTCACAGGGAGAAGTATTTCACAGTACAAAAACATCCTTGCATTTCTAAAATAAGGGACTATTAGTCACTCAAATGTCATTTAGTTTTATATGAGTGGTTGTAATCCAATTATTGTTTGTCCATGTTCTAAAAAAAATCAATCTAAAAGTGTAAGTAATGTGATTATACTTAATTTTATAACACTTATTTCTGTTATGTTTTTATAATTGGGGTAATTTCCATGGTTTTTTTTTTTTTTTTTTTTTTTGTGGAACCAGGATAATTGTTTTGATTTGGTAGGGTAATCTATCTCACTTCACTGTGGCTATCAGAATTGTTTCCTTACTTGAAGTTCAGTTTTCACTACGGAGCTTTTTTGTAATAACTACAGTAAAAAACTAACTTTTTCTTCTCCTAAATAGCTATGTAACTTAGAAATCCCCAACCTCTCATCTACTGAATGTACACACCTAATACACAACTTATGCAATTGGTTTATATGGTTTTTGGTAAAAAGTATCAACTCTCCCCCTTTCTTTCATAGTTTTTATTTCTAACACAAGCACAGGGGAATCTGACTTGATTTGATCAGATATCCTCTCTGGATTCTCATGATCCCAATGATATCAGCAAAATCAGGAAGATAAAAGCTTTTCCCAGAAAGAATAGATAACTTTATGAATAAACAAAGAAAGAGCTTCGAATGTCTCAATTAGAACAAAGAACTTTTGAGTTAATCCCTGAGGCTCGTGTGTTCTGAATTATAAGCCAATTTGGCCTCAAAGTGGACTTTTTCCATTTGATTTTTTTCTTCTATCTCAGGAAAATGTTCACCAACTAATATGTATTAAGTGTCATTAGCTTGATGGAATTGTGTTAAGCCATTTATTGAAATTGTGCAGATATGGAAATATGGGCATATTTGGTCTTTTTCCAGTCCTTTTAGCTTATACATTATCTTAATAGCAATATCATGATTATAAATCTTTGTGGATGATAAAGAAATATTGTTTTACAATATGAATTGAAGAAAATGTTAGCTTAAAAAAAGAAATTTATTAAGCACAAAATGAAGAATACTTTTTTGGGTATAGCAATGACATAGAGGTCCATAGGATCACAGATAAGCTCCTGCGCTTTGTCTAATGACTCTTACTTTAATTAGTAAGACTGTTTTATTTTTGGCATTTCAGATACTCTAATTGCCTTTATATGTACATATTGATGTCATTGCTCTAAAATATCCCCTTAGTGCTGTAATGTCATATTTTGAACTTTTTATTATGCTCTGGATAAAAATACTTACTCTAGGTAGTTTGGAACATGATATGATTTTAATTATTGCTGTGTGGAATGGCATCAAGTATGAAAAGGTCCTTTAAAGACTTGTCCAAATACAGCTTCTCTAACTAAAATGGAACACACATCTCTTACAAAACAAAACAAAAAGGGTGCATATGTTGGGAGCTATGGAAGCTAGGAAATTAATCAAATGTATTTTAGTTTTTGGTCCTGGGAATCAAGCTGATGACCTTGTACTTTGCAGACAGGCACTTGTCCTGTTAAGCTATATCCCCAGCCCCACAATTCTAAATTCAATCTTCACTTTTCAGGTTATTAACAAAAAGTACATTTTGTTGACCTCCATGAGTGCTCTTGCCCCAATCCAACAAATATTAAGAAGGAACTGTTAGTAATAATCAGAAAGTTCTCTGTTTTCTCTTTTGTCTGCTTCAATTTTTATTTTCCTTAAGTGACAGGCTTAGATATACTGCTCAATGAAATTTAGTGGGATTATATCACCAGCTAGGCTTTTCTTCAATGTGGGTGCCTCAGGTTACTGTAAAATACATGTTAGGCAACTCATCCTCTATTTTATTTCAGGATAGTTGATGAATGTAACAACTTGCATGACTTTCAGTGGTAATCTGGCTATTTATGAATAATGGCTGAGAAAAGCAAATAGTTATTCTGTTTTACAATTTTATTTATTTATTTATTTTGGTATTTTAAGGAAGGGACTACAGGGTGTTCAGGGTTTTACTACTAGTTTGGACTTGCAGTGATTCTCCTGTTTACAGCCTCCCAAGTGCTGGGATTAAAGTTGTGCACCACTACACCCGGTCTCAATTGCCATCTCAGTGAGTCCTGGGGCAAGGCTAGCGCAGCAGGCCTGGGCATCGAATGCCTGCCCCCATGCCTGCCTGCAGGTGTTTTAATCCACTGAGTTATTTGGCTGACCATTTTTTAGAACTTTAGATGATATCTTACTTCAAGCTATCATACCAAAATAATTTAGATAGCTTGAACACTAAATATTTATTTCTCAGTTCTGGAGATGGGAATGTATAAGATGAAGATGCCCACAGATTGTGTCTGGTGAGAGTCTTTCTACTTTGAAGACAGCTGACTTCTTGCTGTCTTCACATCAAGAGATATTCTGTGTTTCTTTTCTTACTAAGGCATTGATCTCATTAAGAGGGCTACATTCTCATAACCTAATCTATTTCTGATCTTCCAAAGGCTTTCTCTCCACATATCATGAAATTGGGGATTAGGATTTATGAATTTGGGAGTAATACAAGCATTCAGTTCATGGTGGATAATTTAATTTGCTAGCATTTTCTATATGTATGATAGACTAAATTTTAAGCAATATGTAAAGGGAACTATACTTGTAATGCTGAAGAAATACAGGAAATGATAGGTGACAGACATAAGGAGAAAGCAAAAGGCAAAGCAGGAGGTGCAATTTAGTAAAAATGCCCTTGAGGTAGAGTTTTCTGCTCCCTTTGAGTGGAAAACACTAAGGTAGATCTCACAGTTCTAGCATTAGATCTAGTTATACAGAAGCAGTTATGCTACTGACCTTCCCGTTTGGTAGTTGTTACAAATGAAGTCTCACTCAATTGAATTTTTATTATTATTTTGTCCCTGTCCTCGACTTTTAAAGACGGGAATCTTTTACCTATTTTCAATAACATCAATTTGTCTCCTAACACATTTTGCTATAGGGAAATGTTTTATGGCATTATCACCATTTTTTAAATTCCAAAATGGAAAGCATTGTAGTTTATTCATATTCTTTGTCATGTTAAATACTTAACTCATCTTGACATTTGCAGAAGGTTTCAAAGGTGTGTCTTCTGTTAGTGATATTAAGTTTCAATTGTTCTCATAAGTTTCAACAGAGTTTGAACACGATGAAGAAAATTAGCAGAATATTTAATTTTGGCATTTGTTAACTGAATGATCTGAATGATGTACTGTCAGCAACCTTGGCTTTTTGTTCTGTTGCAATCAGGGGAGGAAGAAAAGCACTGAGAAAATAATGTCACTTTATTTCTTTAGAATTAATATGAATAGACAGTATTTGTGGTATTGGCTTTGATTCTGTACATTTCTAGGCTTAATCTGAAATCTGCACACAAACTTGCTCAAGCATTCTCTTGACTTTTTTGAATACCTCAGCATGGGCCTCCTGATAAAATAGGATTTGAATGAAACCAGAACAACAGCCTAAAAATGTTATGTGTCAAAAATGATCATAGCAATGTTGTTGACTGTAGCTCAAAATTAGAATTAGCCTGAAATAAATTCAGTAAGAAAATAAACTTACAGTCATATAGTTGTACAATGGAATATTGAACAATCATGAGAATGAATCAACTAAGACTACACTCATTAACGTGGAAATTTCAAGAGGATTCTGAGAAAAAAAGCAAGTAGCAAAGGGAGGTACATGGAGTGTGTGGCTGGCATTGTACCTCTTTCCCTGTATCTATTTTCTCTCTTCCGTAAGGAACACTAGAGAAGTTTATGCATTGTTCATTTGAAGTTCGGTGTGGTGAGATGTGCTTCGTATAATAAAACATGAGCAACAGCAACACTCATCACCTCTTGGAAGAGTTTAAGTTGTAGGACCGTTAAGGCATGTGATATAGAGTTAAGGTGCTGAGTTGCCCCCTGTGGGCTACAACCCTTTGCCTGGGCTTATAGCAGAGTTGGAGTGAGTGAGAAATGACTTTCAGTGTTAAGTCTCTGAGCTAGTTCTGCTGAGTTTTCAGGAAACTGCAGTGCTTGTCTATACATTTCTGTTCTGCCATAGTAGAAGACATTATATTTCTAGCACTAGTGATTTGTCCCAAGCCCCATCACTGGATAAAGTTCCATGCATAGACATAGAACTTGAGTGCTTTAAGTAGAAGTCTTTATAGGTTCACAGGAACTGTCTCTTGCTACTCTGGTACATTGGAGAAGCATAGGAGCCTCTGGTTTGGGGCCAAATATGCATGCATGTTGGTCACTGGCAGCTACAAATATTTGTTAATAGTATTTTACAGGGTGTTTAATTATTATATTTTGGAAAATACAGAGAGAATAGCAAGTGTAGGTGAAAACTGTATAGATGAAAGAAAAGAGATACAAGAGTAGGAAAGAGGAAAATGAAGACGCTGGATAATGTTGATGGGAAGAGAAAAGGGAAAGTAGGTGGATTTTGCTTCTTACTCCAGGGTATAGCTTTCCCAATCACAAAATAGGAGACTGATTATTTCTTCTTTGCCACTGCTGTGGTTTTAATATGCTCCTTCAAAGCATGTGTTGGAAACATAATCCTCAAAATCATGTTGATGGTATTTGGAGGTGAGGTCTTTGGGAAGTCATGTGGGTAGAGCTCCCATGGTGCATCAGTGGCTTTATAAGAAACAAGAGATTTGAGCCAGATGTGGTGGCATAGACCTGTAATCACAGCACTCATGAGGTGGAGAAAGGAGAATTACAGTGAGTGCTAGGTCAGCCTTGGCTACATAGTGATTTTAAGGCCAGCCTGAACTGTATAGTGAGAGTTAAAATTCTAATATACAGTTCGATATTGAACTAATATTTTAAAATGTTAAAATGTTCCCCAAAGTAGGCTGCTCTTGGGCCTGAGGAATTCCAGAAGAAAAATTCCCCTCTGTGACCAGAGAAACAGCTGCCTGAATCAGTCTGCTTCAGATTTCTGCGCTGATGGGTGTCTCTTCTCATTTTCTTCAGTCTTGTTATACCTCAGTTCAACAAATATTATAAAGGTATTGTTATTACTAAGTTTATTATAATTTAAAAGTTATATGATTTTGTATGTCTAAAGATATAAGGCTTTCTTAAGATGTTAAAATGCTGTGGGTTGAATTTATAAAATATAGACTAGAAAATAAAAAGTGAAAGAAAGAAACAAAGAGGAGGGGAGGGGAGGGGAGGAGTGGGAGGGGTGGGAAAGGAGGAGAGGAGAGGAGAAGAGAGGAGAGAAGAGGAGAGAAGGAGGGGAGAAGAAGAGATTTAAAGGCACACTTTCTTTTTCTTTTATCTTTTTCTTTTGCATTTTAGGGAAGGATCTACAGGGTGTTCGGGGTTTCACTACTAGATCTGCCTCATAGTGATCCGCCTAACTGCCTCCCAAGAGCTGGGATTACAGGCTGGTGCCACCACGCCCAGTCTCAACTGCCTTCTCAACGTGTCCTCGGGTGGGGAGGGCTGGCATGGCAGGCCTGGGGATCTACCCCCAGCCCCTAAACCTCCTTGCAGGTGCTTTAATCCAGTGAGCTATTTGGTCAGCTCTTGAAAGCACACTTTCTATGTCTCACCAT
This sequence comes from Ctenomys sociabilis, assembly GCA_004027165.1. NCBI lineage: Eukaryota > Metazoa > Chordata > Mammalia > Rodentia > Ctenomyidae > Ctenomys > Ctenomys sociabilis. The sequence continues at coordinate 21,597 of PVKA01012713.1, forward strand.
GTAATGCCCTCTGCTATGTTATGGCTTAGCACAAGGCCCTCACCAGCTGCTGTGCAGATTCCAGGGCCCTGACTTTATAGACTTCCTAGCTTCCAGCACTACAAGCCATACAACTTCTGCTTCTTACAAATTATTCAGTGTTGAGTATTTTGTTGTAGCAATGGAAAATAGACTGAAGCAATCCTTTCACCTATATTTGAATATTTTCATCATCAGGAGAATTGCAAGTTATGTAGCCTCTAGAATCAGAATACATCTCATAAACTAAACAAAAAAAATGAAACAGGTAAGTATCTCTTTCTGTTGACTTAAATGTTATCCCAATCCATATCAGCCAGATAGCTTTTGAACTTCATATCTTTTCAGTTTTTAAAAAATTATGTAGTTTATATTACTTATATTACCTAACACCCCAGGAAGTTTTGGGAATATATCATCTAATAAGATGAATTTGTAGAGTAAAATATAGAACAACCACATAAAGTAGAACAGGACTATACTCATTTTTTATCAGTTTAAACCCATTTTTACTTAGAGACAAGTTCGGGTTGCATAAAATTCAGCTGGCATTTGACTTATTAAAAATTGGTTTGGAGGCCTTATATATTTTACAAAAGTAATAAGAAAATGTGGCATTGCATAAAACTACTTTCAAAGTTGCTATAAGGAATAAATTAACAATTACATCGTGGTAGTCAGCCTCTAAGATAGTGCCCAAAGATTTTTGCCTTCAAACTAAATATGATTGACCTGTAAAATCAAGGGGAATATTGCAAAAATGGTCAATATGAGTCATGAGGTGGTCATAAAAGATCAGTTACATTAGCCTTGCCCTTTTTCCTGGATTACTAGCTCTAGGAGAAGGTGGATGTCATATACTGAAGATACTCAAATAATAAGGGTTGTAAATGAATAATAATGCAATGTGGTCCTTCAGCCCTAGTCATGCTGCTTGTAGCTAACATTTTAGAGAAAGGAGTTGAATCAGAAACTCTCATCTGAACTGCATCTGGCCCACAGAAACTTTATCTTTTTGAAAATTATCTTATATGAGAAACTGAGAGTAATATTAAAGAGCAAAAAAAGATATATAATAGGAAGTAGGGATACATAGCTTTCTCAGAAGGAAAGGGGATCAAGAAAGGAATGATAAAAGGATTTAAGATGTGTTTCATATATGTACCAACTCCAAGAAGTGAATAAAAACATGTGCTGTGAACTTGTGCAAAAAAGGAAAATGGTGAGGCTGAGGAGATAACTCAGTAGAATATGAGCTTTCCTGGCAAGCACAAGGGTCTGGGTTCAATTCCCGGTTTGGAAAAAAAAAAAAAAAAAGGGGGAGAAGGGATAAAGGGATGAGAGAAGAGGGAGGGAAGAGTTAGAAAAAGGGGATAAAAAAGGAATTAAGATGTGTTATGTATATATACAAAACTTTTGCAAGGAATGGAAATATTATAAAATACACATCTACTAATAATCTAAATAGAAATTCTAAATTTTGATAATATTTTTAACACAGCGGTAGATAGCTAATACAGAGTTGGGTACTTGGAAGCCGACTGCTACTATAACAAAAATGCAAACTGTAGGACTGCTTTATAACTAGGCAATAGGTGAAAACTTCTAAGACTTTGAGTAAAGAGTCAGTGAAAGCCAGGTGTGTGAGCATAGTGCCCCTGTAATTGATCCTCTAGTCCCAATTAAGCCTTCATAAGAGTGCAGTGCCACCTCATATCCTGACTGCAACCCCAGGAGAGACTGAGTCAGGTTCACTCAACGGAGACATTCCTGGAGTTTTCATCCACAGAAAATGCACATTGATCTGTATTTATTCTTGTTTTCAGTGGCAAAATTTTAAATAATTTGTTTTGCAATACTAAAAAAACAGTACATGTAGCAAAGAATTATATCAAAGAATATAAACTAATATTTAGAAAAAATAAACCTCATAATACTTTTATTTTCTGTTTACTCTTGTATTTGTAACTTTCCATGATAAAAGGCCACACCATGAAAAGTTTCTTTACTATAGCTCTGTAGGATTATAATTCTGGAATACAAAGGATCAGAAACATTTTCCTGTAAATTGCCATACATTAAATGTTCTTGTTTTAAAGATCACACATTCTTTACCCACCCTAGTATTACTGAAGTATAACATGTTGGCCATAAGTGTATCTTCTTCTAAAATATGTTCTAAGGGCTCAAATATGAAATGTTCCCCCAAAGACTCCTCTACTGAGGGCTTGATACCCACTTCAACAGTATTCCAAGGTAGAGCCTGGCAAGGTCATTAGATCATGGGATGCTAGCCTGATCAGATGAATGTGCTGTGAAGTGGGGTCTGGTTGGAGGAAGTAAGCCAATGAGGGTATGACCCAGAAGGGTATATGCTCCCCATAGATCCTTCATTTCTTTCTGATTCTGTTCTTCCTACTTCTTGGCCACCATCAACTGAGCTACTTTCCTCTGCCATGCTGTTTCTGGCTTGGAGCTGGCCAGCGATGGACTGAAAGCTCTGAAACCCTGAGTGAAATAATCATTTTCTTCCTTAAATCATGTATGTCATTTGTTTTGTCCCAGCATCAGAAAAGAGACTAATACAAATGTCTGTTCATATTCTTTGCCCGTTTTTAATTGGCTCATTCATTTTCCTGTTGTTGATTTGAATTCCTTTTCTATTTTTCATGTTAATCTCTTATCAGATGTATGGCTTGTATGTATTCCCATTGTCTCCTTACTCTGTTGACTGATTTTTTTTGCTGTGCAGAAGATTTCTAGATCAATACAATCTCAATCATCTATTTTTGCTTTTGTTGCTTGCACTTTCAGTATTATGCTCAAAAGTCATTGTTCAGAATATCAAGAAACTTTTTCTTCTGTTCCAATAGCCTTACATTACTAGAACTCATATTTATCTCTTTAATCCATTTGAGATGATACATATATCAACAAGGGTTCAGTTTTATTATTCTGCATATAAATTCATATTTTTTTCAACACCACTATTGGACATACTCCCTTTTTCCATTGTGTTTTAGAGATCAGTTGACTATAAATACATACCTTATTTCAGACTTGTTTCTTCTGTTTTGTTTCTGGATATTTTAAGTTTTCCTTCAGTTTTTGCAGGTACTAAAATTATCACTTGACAATTTATTTGCTTTTCAATTTTTTAAAAAAAATTATCTTAATCAGTTTTCCTCTCCAGATCTGGGAAGTTTTCTTTCATAATTTCTTAAAACAACATTTTTGCCTTGCCATTCTTGGACTATCATAGTACATATTTTGCTTTCATCAATGGTGTCTTATAATTACTCACTTTGTCATAGGTTTTTCTTTTTGTTCCTCTGACTAGGTAATTTCAAATTAACTATTTTGAGCTCACTCATTCTCCTACCTGATTGACTCTATTTTTGAAGCTCCTTATTGAATTTTTCAGCTCTTATTATATTCTCCAGTTCAGAATATTTTTGTTTGGTTATATTTTTTCCCTTTGTTGACTTTCTGATATTATTCATGTTTTTGTGTTCCTGATTTTTATTAGTCTATTTGTGTTCTCTTGTAGTTCATTGATTTTTAAAAACATGATTAGTTTAAGTTCTTTGTGAAACAGTTGGTAGATCTCTAATTCCTTACAGATGTTACTTATGCTATTTAATTACTTTGTGTGTGTTTCAAATCTTTAATTTATTTTGATCCTTGTGGCTTTGCCTCAATGTCTTCACACTTAATAATGTAGATACTTATAGTCCTTATCAACTAACTTTCACAGTGAAAACATTTCACCAGTCAGATCAGCTACATTATGGAAGGGCCTACAGGCAGCCTTTCTGTTGGAGTCTTTAAGCTCGCTAACCTGGTAACTGGGTTGCTGGGTATTCAGGCCTGCTGCCTGGTCAACATGGTATATTGTGGTAGTTGATCCACAGAGGAAGACCTGGAAGTAGGTTCACAATAACCATTTAGTGCAGTAGTGTACTAGGTGTGCCTGGATCCTAGGTTTCCTGTCATAAATCTGAGCCATTACTTTTTGGAGCCTGGAGGTATTGAGATTGAACTGGCACTATGGAAAGCTTAAAGCCTTATGCCACATGGGTCATCCCAGAGCCTGAGTCTGAGGGAGCCAGTTTGGAGCTAAAGTGTGTCTGTTTGGGACTATAGACAGAGGTGGGCCTAGAACATATATTTTCTTTTTAATTAATTTATTTTTATTTTTTTAGATGTAGACAGTGAATTTTAGAAAAATATTTCTGAAATGAATACATAACATGAATTTAATACTAGAATGCACATTATGAAATTATTTTCAAATTTAAATAAATATAACAATAAACATTGTGTAAAATAAACATGCAGAAGGAAGAGTTTATAGATCAGTCATATAATAGTTCACTCTGTACCAAAATAAAGTTATATACGTATAATCAGAATTGTCAAAGTAGAATGGGGTAGGCAATAAATATTTAAATATTTAAAATTTCCGAGTTTAGTCAAAATTATAGCACCACATTTCTAAGAAAATGGCACCATTTGCACAAGAAATATGAATAAAATCATACCAAGATACACAAAAATGATATTGTCCAAAACTTATAGTAAAGAAAAAATCATTAAAGCATATACATAGAAAATATTTGTTAGGAAAGAACAAAATTAAATAGCATCTTATTCCACATTAGAAAACAAAGATCAAGAGGGTAAGAAACTAGACTTATTTATTCAAAGGACTGAAAAAAATATCTGTTCTCACTAAATTTTATACATAGCAAATATACCCTTGAAAACTAAAAGTAAAATAATTTCAGTTATACAAACTTGAAATATTATAATACCTCCAGATATAGCATATCGAAAATAGTAGACTATAACCCAGAAGGCAAGAGAAGTTGCTGTATGTTCCTGTAGTTATGCATGACTATGTAAAATATAATTATACTAGATGAACGTGTTTAAAAGGTCATTGAATATGCTGGAAAAGATATTTTCTATGACAAAAATTTATCCTGCTGTTGAAGTGCAATAACAACCTGAGAACAAATGAACATGGCTGCTTTTCAATAAAACTTTGTTTACAAAAACAGAGATGATAAGACTAATGAACTATAGCTTTAAGCCTCAGAATATAATTTTAGAGGCAGAGCCCTGGCCTAGTGTGTCTGTGAGACCTTCAGCCCCTCACTAGATCCCTTTCCAGCCAGAGCCCATGCTTAGGGTGGGTGTGGGACCATCCACACACTCATGGGAACCTCCTCCATCAGGCAGACCTTGTGGGGAACTCTGCAGAAGAACTCCCTGCAGAGAGGTGAGGAGCCAGATCCACCCAGCTAATCCAGGAGCGGAACGTATTGCTAGAGGGGCACAGGGGGTTCACTTTCATGGGCTGCAGCAGGAAGAAGCTGAGCACATCACCAAGACCCAAGCCAGGCACATCTGGAAAACTTCAAACTTGATGGATTAGGACCCAGTAAGCTAAGACACTGCGCTAGAACCAGATCTATGAGAGCATCTCCTCTCTGTCACCCAGACATATAATAATCAAGATTCCAGAAGTTTAATATAAGAACAATATACTAAAAGATTTTAGAGAAAAGAAACAGATCATATTTAAAGGAAAACTAATCAGAATAGTGGCAGATGTCTCTTCACAAACCATCAAGTCAAGAAGAGCGAGCAAAGTACTACAAGTTTAATAAGAAAAAATATTCCAGCCAAGACTGACATACCCTGCAAAAATCTCTTTCAAATTCACTGGAGAAGTGAAATACCTCCATGACAAAGAACAACTAAAGATTTTCGTGATGAGAAAGCCAACTCTACACAGTCTACGAAAAGATACTCTAGAGAGGGATCAAAATGATCACAGCTCCACAAATGAGAATGGACAGAACCCACCAAATAAGGCAAACAATTAAACACAGGAGAAAAAGGGGTAGACAACAGCAGATAAATAATACATCATTCATATAGGTAACACATTTCAATTATAACTAGCAATGTAAATGGACTCAATTAACCAATTAACGTAATAGCCTGGCAGTGTGCATTAGAAGGCAAAACTCAAAAATATGCTGTATACAAGAAACACACTTAACTCATAAAGAAATTCATAGGCTGAAAGTCAAAGGATGGAAAACAATACTACATGCCCAGCACCTCAGAAAAACACAGGGGTAGCAATCCTGTTCTCAGACAGTCCCAACTTCAAACCAAGAATCATCAAATGAAATAAAGAAGGCCACTACATACTGGTCAGGGGAAAAATTCAAGAGGAAGAGGTAACACAAATATGTATGCACCAAACATGGAGCACCTAACTATATGAGACAAATATTAATGGACATAAAATTCTAATGTCCAGTACCACAATCTTAATAGGAGCCCTCAATGTCCTTTTATTCCAAAAAGATAGGTCAAGCAGAGACAAAGTAGCAAAGATGTAGCTGAACTGAACCAGAGCTTTAAAAAAATGGACTTAGTGGATATATACAGAGTGTTACATACAACCACATCTGAATACACATTCTTTTAAGCTGCACATGGATCATTTTCTTTTTTATTTTCCATAATCGTATTGAAAAACAAATAGCAATGAGACAGTTTCAAATCAAATTAGAACAGCCGGGCGTGGTGGCGCATGCCTGTAATCCCAGCACTCGGGAGGCTGAGGCAGGAGGATTGTTGTGAGTTCGAGACCAGCCTGAGCTACAAAGTGAGCTTAAAGCCAGCCTGAACTGTATAGCGAGACCCTGTCTCAAAAAGACAAAAAAAAATCAAATTAGAACAAATTCAATAATTAATACAGTGCATATTGTTTTCATAGTGGTTATTTGTTGTACAAGGTGCAGACATGATATTCTATTTACATACACTCTTAGAGCAGATACCTCTATTCATTGAATTAAGAGAATGGAGCTGCATACCTATCTTCTTTTAAAAGCAGAATTATAGAACAGTTTCAATAATTAATACTTTTTACATTGTTATCTTCCTAGTGGTTATCCATAGTAGTCTTGTAGACAGGATATCCTGTCCGAACACCCTTAGTGAAAATCTTGCTTCTCATAGAATTATGCAGAAGTACTGCACATTTATCCTAACTGTACAGTATATACAAATACAGAATGGTTCTTCCCTTGTATCCCTTTTTTTGTTTAGTACTGTCAGAGATGGGTATTCTATTGGCATTCAATTACTATAGGTGCTTGAATTTGGATCATTTTCTAAAATAGAACACATAGTAGTCCATAGGTCATTCTTCAGTATATACAATAAAAGAAAAATTATCCCATTCACATTATCTGACCACCATATAATGAAACTGGATATAAATGACAAAAAAAACTGCAAAAACCCATAATTTCCCATAAATATGTGGAAATTAAACAGCACCCTCCTCAGCAACTAATGAGTTACAGATGAAATAAAAGAATATCTACAGTTCAATGATAATTCAAGCACAATTGATTGGAATTTATGGAATGCAATGAAAGCAGTTCTTAGAGGGAAATTTATTTATTTATTTATTTATTTATCTATCTATCTTTAGAGGGAAATTTATAATGGTGAACTCACACATTAAGAACACAGAGCAGGAACAAATACCTTAATGCTGCACCTCATATGTCTAGAAAAAGAAGAGCAAAGTAAACCAAAGCTCAAAAAAGGGAGGAAATTATAAAGATGAGAGCAAAAATTATTTCAGCAGCTGCTTAAAAAACAAGTCCAAAGAATTAGTGAATCAGTAAGCTTGTTCTTTGAAAGATTAAAAGTCATTTTAAAATTTAAATTTCTTTGTATTTCATTCACTAATGTCAAAAGATACTTTTTTTTTTTTTTTTTTTTTTTTTTTGGCGGAACCAGGGATTGAACTCAGGCCTTTGTGCTTGCCAGGGAAGCACTTACTCCACTGAGCCATCTCCCCAGCCCCTTAAAAGATATTTTATATATGTTGTGTGTAGTATTTAGGGATACTCTTTGTGCCATACAAATAATGCTAAAAATTTACTAAGTGTGTTTGTGGGAATAACTGGAGACAAATATCACATGTGAAAATATAAAATATAGTAATACTAGATATTTAATGAAAAAGAAGTTCTGTTCAAGTTTAATGTTTTTACTCAGATAAAGGAATAACTTGTCAGTTGTTCAGGAACTCAAATTCTTATAATATTTGGATTATATTACAAACATTAGTTTATCTTTGTCCAGACCCAGGAAGATTGGACTTACATTCCTTCTCTAAAGCACATTATACAGGTCAGGTTGAGAAATACACTAGATATTAAACCAATTAACATCTGAGAAGATGATAGTTCATTATATTTATATAGTATTTTTCAAATTTATACAGTAATTTTCTATAAATGATTTCACTTAATCCACAAAATATGCAGCAAAGGAAACTAAAGATGAAACACATTGAGGGATTGAATTTTTGTATCTTCCTTTCTTCCCCAAGAGGTTATACATTTGGTAAAATAGTATATAAATAGAGAATAAGAATAAAAGGTTTCCACTCAATGTTGTTCTCTGTTCAAAAGAATTTACAGTAACCCTCATAACTTCTAGCTCAAAAGCAAAAGAGTAAGGTCTGCTTAGGGCAGAAACAATGAGTCTCTGAACTGTCACTGTAGCAAGTCACTGTGATCTAAGTAGGATTCAACTTCTGACCTGTGAAAAAGAGGTCTCTAAGTTTTTGATGAAAGTTATTTTCAGTGGCATCCAATTTAGAAGCTGCTGAAATAAATCCAAACAGACAATTGGAAAAAAATATATAGGGGCACACACCAGTAAAATGGTAAACAAAATGCAGTGATAGAGGGTTTTCTAAACTTGTTAGTCATGAAAGATCAAGGCTAAGAGCTCATTTCAGATATATGAACAAAACATTAGGGATCAACTCTGTATGCCTTCTATTTCCTTCCAGTTATTTAGGTACATATAAATGCACACATACACACATATCTTAAAAAATGATTAAGTGCTTTGATAGTAAAATCAATCATGCAATGGTTTATTCCTGCAGAGAAATGTTCATATAACAAAAAAGCTGCACAAACTAGAAAGTCTATGATTGAATTTGATGCCACTTTCCACCCCTGTAGCAGTGACCGTATTACAGTGATTTTGCAACCACAGTCCATGATCTAGGAAATAGAAATCTAGAGCAGGAATCCTATAGGTCAGAATCATATTATGAACTGGAAACACCCTAGCTTATTTCTTGGTGTAAAAACCATTTTTTCCTTTAAAATATATATATATAATGAATAATTTCCTGATCACTGGGCTTTGATAATAACCAAAGAAGGTAATGATTTGATGAACATGCAGAAGTATAATAACGACAAGTTATTGGGAAAGAAAAAAATGTGGGACTGAAAAATTACTAGTGATGTTCTAATATAGAGCTAGGGTCAATGAGAAAAGAAGACAAAAGATGAACAGGGTACAAAGCAATGGAAATTTATAGAAAAGGAGAATAGGAAACTGACAACAGAGGCCAAAGAGTGCTAAAGTAACAGGTTCAGAAGGTATTGAATGTGTTAGCAGAAATGGCTTGGGGCCAGCAGGTAGGAATAGATGCAAAAAGATAAACAAAAGGGTAAATAAATTAGAGGATTGAGAAAAGAAATATTGGGTGTATTTCAAAGGATTGGTTATTAAATGTGAAAGAAGATTGTTTCTGAAAAATGTACTACAAAGATATTCTATTTTTATCTCTTTTTCCACAGTATTACAGGAGAATGTAAACAAATTTAGTGTAATTACTAATGATAACATCTAAGTTTTATTGAGTTTTTACCAAATGGAAGGAAAATTAATTGCTATATGTTATTGCATAATATATTCACTACATTCCAGGGCTGACTTCCTTTTTTTCTTATTTTACAAATAAAGAAATTGAGGCACAGTGAGAAGAAATAAATTCTACAAAGCCCTTTTTGAAAACAGGAGTCCTGGCTCTAGAGACCTCATATTTAACTGTTGAATTATACTTTACTTTGAATTTTTCCTAGCTTTTCAAAGCAGAATTGTTATAACTTTAAATTTGTCAAAAATGGCAGGGTGAATATGCATTTATTTTTTGTCTTACAATGACAGATATAAAATGTGAATAAGGAAATAAAATGTTACTTATCCAGATTTAATCATTCCACATATATCAGAATACCACATTGTAACTCTAACGTACACAAAAATATTGTCTTTCAACTTAAAATAACATTTTTTTTGAGAGAGAGAGAGAGAGAGAGAGAGAGAGAGAGAGAGAGAGAGAGACAGGAAAAGTGCTTTAGAATCTCAAATACCTCAGAGTTGTTGGCCTCTCTGAATAGAAAATGTGAAGGAGCAGCTTAATAATAGAAGGCTTCGGTGTGTTTCTTTAAGAAACAGTTAATTCCTCAGTGCTCTTCTACCCTGATATGATTTTAAAGTTTTGCTCTCAGAAGAGGTCAAAGAGGACTATATTTTCTACTCCACTGTTTACTTGGAAGAGAGATTTGTGGTCTGCTATCAACAGCATTGAGTCTGGCCCTGACCAATGGAATCACCATTTAGCTAGGAATCAGAGCCAAGGATTGTAGAATGCATGTCTACATGATCTCCCCATACCTCATAATTCGTGCTTCCACTTCTACTCAAGAACTTCCTCTCAGACTTCATCATACATTCTGCTGTCCCTTAGTCATTCTACTTCAGTTGCATCAAATTTCTGGATCTTCTTCAAACATACCTTCCTCTGTCTCTTTTTCCTGCCTGGATATGTTGCCTTCTCCTAGGTATCTATAACATTGTCTCACTTACATAAAATATGTAATAAAAATACTCCTTTTTAGGAGACCTTCTATACTAACATATCTGAAATTAAAAATGGTTATAGGTCTAGCTTGTAGTAGAGTGTGATGTTTGTCATGGGCAATCTGGATTCAACCTTCAGCATTATCAAAAATAAAATTGCAACTTTTACCAATCATTCCTTATGTTGTTGAGTTGCTTTATTCTTATGTTTAGCATATCATTTAACCACTTTTTGACTTAATTTACTTACATGTAAAAAAGAAGATAACAAGATCTACCTTGTTTCAGATGAAGTGATACATACTTGTAATCCTAATATTGGGGAGGCTGAGGCAGGATTGCCAGGAGTTTGAGGCCAGCCTGAGCTATATGAATTCAAGCCCAGTCTGAATTACAGAGTGAGACCCTATCTTAAAAACAAAGCCAAATATATTTTGTTTAACTTGTATGTTTTTTGCCTTATATAGCATATATTTTACTTCACTTATACTTTTGTTTATCTACCTAACAGAATGTCAAATCCACAATGAGAGATTTTTGCACCTCCTTTCTTCACAAATGTATCTTAGGGCACTTATAGTAGTGCCAGAAACATAGTGATTGCTTCATAATTTATATGCATGTAAAAGGATTAGAAGGGGCTGGCAAGATAACTCAGTGGTCTAAAGCATCTGTTTAGGCAAGTTTAGGAAGGCACAGGGGACCACAGTTTGATCCCTGACACCACATGCCACACCAGCCCTGCCCTCAGGGTGGGTTGAGCTGTCCCCACAAAAAACTCCAAGCAAACAAAAAGAAGTGAAAGGATTAGAAGATAATATTGAATATATCTTTAGGAAAATAGGGCAAAAAGATTGAATGAATACAATTAGGAGATTCAGGCCAAATCTGGAAGAAGTATTATCAAAACAATAAGAGTACCAGAAGATTACATCAAAATGTCTCAGGGTATAAATCTACACTTAACATACTTCACTTAATACTAAGGTTAATGGTTGAAATTAGATTCACATCAAAGAATATTATTAGGATGTTTCAGGATACCAGAGATAAAGAGAAATTTATGTATTTATTTTTTATTTCCAGTTTTTTTGGTATAACTTAGGTCCACACAATGATCACAGTCATCAATGGGAATTAGTACCTGCACATGATATAGCTTGATTTGTCTTTTTCCCTCCCATTTTCACCCTCCCCTCAGTCCCTCTTCCCCTCCTTATTTATAAAGCTTTGCCTCCATTTTATCCTTTTTTCTCATTTTTTCTTTCTCTATATGTGAAGAGAAATAATCATATTACTTACAAAGGATTAGTAATCATAATTTTCTAGACTTTGCACCAGAAATGCTGGAAGCTAAAAATCTATGCCTTCAAACATCCAGGAGAAGTCAATATAAGCCTGAAATTCTATGTTGTTATCAAGTTGTTGTTAAATGTACATGAGGGATGATATCCCAATGCCAGGACTGCACCAGAGTGCCCAAGGATCATCTGCTCTGTAGCACAAATGAGCAAATACCAATTAGACAGGAGAAGAATGGCATGAAAGCTGATTTTCAGCAATAAGTGCTTTGGGGGCTTGGAGAAAGTTTTTGAACATGAAAGTGTAGAACTAAAATGTAAAATGAAATTTGCTGTCTACTTACCACCAAAGGCAGAAACTGGAAAGTGCCCTGCCCTGTATTGGCTCTCTCATTTAACTTGCACAGAAGAAAATTTTATATCAAAATCTTATGATTATCAAGTTTCCTCAGAAGATGGCCTTGCTGTCATCAGTCCAGATACCAGCTCTTGTGGATGCAATATTAAAGGAGATGATAGCTGGGACTTTGGCACTGGAGGAGGATTTAACAAAGATTCTTGGAAAACTAATTACAAAATGGACTCTTATGTGACAGAGGAGCTTCCCCAACTCATAAATGACAATTTTCCAGTGGACCCCGAAAGGACATCTATTTTTGGCCACTCTATGGGAGGCTATGGAGCTTTGATTTGTGCTTTGACAAATCCTGGAAAATACAAATCTGTGTCAGTATTTGCTCCAATTTGCAACCCAGCTCTGTCCTTGTGGCAAAAAAGGCTTTACTGGATATTTGGGAGCAGACCAAAGTAAGTGGGAGACTTATGATGCAACTCATCTTGTGAAGTCTTGTGTGGGTTCTCAGCTTGACATACTGATTGATCAAGGAAAAGATGACCAGTTCCCTGCAGATGAGTAGCTGCTCCCAGATAACTTCATCACTGCTTGTACAGAAAAGAAAATATCTTCTGTTTTGAGATACAAGAAGGTAAAAATAAATAAATAAGAAAAAAAGAAGTTTATGATCATAGTTACTACTTCATTGCCTCCTTTATTGTTGATCACATCAGACATCACACAAAATATCTGAATGCATGAAAAACTTCACATGAAGGAATGTCTTCAAGATTATAAAAGTTCAAAGAATTGCTGAGAAAAAAACATTGTTAAATACACGATTTCGCAATGCTAAAATTTCTTTCTACAGTTGAATCATCTTCTGAATGAATACATAAAGCCTGCTTCTGATTTTAAGTTATTTTAGAAGAGTTTACAGAGAAAACATGATGCTAATTATCTTTTGGTGTCATTTGGAAGTCTTGGTATATTAATCTCAGGACACTGAATATGAGTATACTTCTGTTCATATTGTAGAATACTAACAACTCTGGTTATTTAGCCCAGATTCCCTCTTTTCAAGACTTCCAGCACCCGGAGTCATGGACTGTCAACTTGATTTCTAGGAGGTAGTTAATTAGCAGTTGCCAGCTTGAGAGCAAGGAAGTGGGCTAGGAAAAGTGAAGAGAACCCCTCCATTAAATCTCTGGGACTGCTAAGGCTAGAAAACAAATTTCTAAACTTCAGTGCAGTGACCTCTTATTTTTTGAGCTCGCTAAATCTATGTGCACTGGTTTTTGTGTTAAGCCTCTCATGAATTAACTACAATAACTCCCTGACTTGTGAACCAGTTATATTCGCAGTGAACATTCATAAATCAGATCTGTTATGAGTACAATAAAATGAGTCTTATACACCTTTGACTTAAATATACCATGTAAAGCATAAAAAATCTAACCAAAAAATGCTCTAAATTATTTTTACTTTCATGATTACCTTAAAATGGTAAGGTGGACATTTGAGTTAAATAGTGGGCATGTTCCTACTGGGAGGTTGGTTCACCTGTGAAAATGCACAGCCCAGATGTTCATAAGTCAGGAATTTAATGTAATAAGATTCAGTCTAAAATGCCTAAAGGAAGCTTACACATTGCATTTGTTATTACAAATATTTATCTTAATCATACCCAGAAATTTAATTTGGAGGGCTCACCAAGAAAGGACTTTTTTGGATAAATACTAAATTATTTCCTTTATAAACTTCCTTAAAAGGCCTTTTTTGAAATATCATAGGTTTGCTGGGTAACAGCTATTTTTCTATTAAAGAGCACAAATGTTACTTATTTTAAGCATTCAATAAGACATCATACTAAATGGTAATCAAGGAAGACATTAGATTGTTAAAGCTATAAAAGTAGTACTCTTTTCATGTAAATGTACACAGTACAATATGAATATTTGTAATCAAGATTGTGACCTAAAATAAGTTGTACACAGAATAATTCTAGTTTTTGTCCTTGAGTAAGAAATATGACAATCCATGAATTTTGTTTGTCTATCTATAAAGTTTTTTTAGAAAAACAAATGTACATGAGCAGTTGATGAATGCATTTTCATCAGATTCAGAATCATGATACTTCTCGTGCATCATTTTCCAGTGAGTTGGTAGATAAGACTTAGTAATAGAAGGTAATAAACATAGAAAATGGGATACATGTACTTTGAGAAACAATATTCAACATGTCAGAGCTGGAGGCAATCCCAAGGGTCATGGTCATACATTGTGCATACCAAGCAACCATTTCAGATTGGGGCAGGTCAAACCTTGGGATAGATGCCTTCCTCTAAAGAAAATTGGTAACTGTCTGAAATTAGTAACAAAATATTGAGAGATTTACACAACTGAGGGAGGGTGTAGGAATAGTTTAGTAATAGAAAATGAAAATATTTAGTACAATTTTTCACTCTAAAGGGAAGAAAAAGTTGTGCAAAAAGGAAAACAGCCATAATATAATCCACAATTAATTTGCAAATATGAAGTATAGGTCAAATAATTCAAATAATAATGATTCATGTAACAAAAATTATATCACCATCTATTATAGAACTATAAGACTACATCTTGAAGGAGGTAGGAAATAACTGACCCAAATTTCCAGCTTTACAAACCCTTTTTATCCTTTAAATTATGCGATGACCACATCACAAGCATTGGCCATGACTCATCCACATGGATGACACAGACAAAGGATCTACAGAATAATGTACAGGACTACAAGATAAACCCTGAGGGGACTTCACTGACCACATAAGAAACATAAAGTACATGTGTTGGTATATAAGTCTTGCTCTACCTAGGTCTTAACCATCCAGCAGAAAAGTATAAAAATGAAGTATACACCACAGGCCCATAATAATAAGTTGAGCTGTAAATGGCTATGGTCGACAACTTCTTCAGATAACTCACTATTGTTGTGGACTGCTGGACTGTGTTCGATTGTGTTGTCAAGTTCAAGCACCTAAGTTAGTTGAATGACAATGGAGTGCCCATCTCTGACAGGTGTAGACAAAGGAAGGGGTACAAAAAGGAAGAATCATGATATGTGTGTATGGATAGTGCAGTTGGGATAGATAACGCTGTGCTTCTACATAATCCTATGAGAGGCAAGATTTGCACTAATGGTGGTTGGACAGGACATTATGTCAGCTTCTAGTACTATGGACAACCACTAGGAAAATAACAAGTTAGAAAGTATTAATTATTGAACCTTTGATGTAATTCACATCACAGGGCCATAATAATCTCCATGATTCAGTTTTTTTATTTGTGCATATTTAGGTATCGATTTCTTCTGTGTATTCAATTTGTGATAGTAAATATTTTCAAAGAAAGCTAATGATGATCTTCTCAATTTCCATAGGCTCTGTAGTAATTTTGCCTTTTTTATTTCTTATTGCTTCAATTTGAGGATTTTTCTTAAGTGAGGTTGTGTCAGGCTTTATCAATCTTGTTGAATCTTTCAAAGAAGGAGCTCTTTGATTCATTAAATTTTGTATTTCTTTTGTCTCAACCGCATTACTTTCTTCTCTAATCTTCATAATTTCTGGACTTCTTTGTGCTTTGTTCTTGGTTTCCTCTTTGTTTTCTAGAAGGCTGACATGAAGTATTAGGGTATTCCTTTTTTCTCATATTTCCTTAATGTGTGAGTTCACTACTATAAATTTCCCTCTGAGCATTGCTTTCACTGCATCCCACAAATTCTGGTAAGTTGTATTTGAATTTTCTATGGCCATAGATATTGTTTAATTTCATATGTTACCTATTGGTTGCTGAGGATGTTATTTAATTTCCGTATGTTTCTGTGGTTTTGTGTTTTCTTTTGTCATTGATTTCCAGTTTCATTACACTGTGGTCGGAAATATGCATGGGATAATTTCTGCTTTCCTCCATTTACTTAAGCATGATCTATTGGCTAGTATGTGATCTATTTTAGGGAATGGCCCATGTACAGCTGAAGCGAATGTGTATTTAGATGTTGTTGGATGGAACACTAAATCAAGTAAGTGTTTGATTCTGTTCTGGTATCAAAAGCTGACTTTTTGTCTACATGACCTATGTTTTTGAGATGATGTCCCCTGCTAAGTTTATTTGATTGGTTATTAGATTTTTCATGTCCTGTAAAACTTATATGTTTATATCTGGTAATCTGAAAAACTAATTTGCTCATAGCATCATGTCATACAGCAACCATTGTTGGATTACTATTACTTTGTTAGTGAAATCTTATATCATGTGTAATGCTGTTTTGTTCTACCACTATTTGGTACATACATATTTATGACTGTTACCTCTTTTTCTTGAATTTCTCCCCTAACTAGTATGTAGTGACCTTCTTTATCTTCTTTGATCATTCTTGGTTTTAAGTTTAGATTGTCTAGGAATAGAATATATACCCCTTCTTTCTTTCTGTGCTCCTAGTGCATGTAGTATTGTTTTTTATCCTTTCACTCTCAGCCTATGTATTTCTTTTTTGGTTTTCTGTGTACAGAGTATTATTGGATTTTGTTTCTTAATCCACTCTCCCAACCTATTTCTTTCAGTTGGTGAATTGAGTCCATTTATATTGGTGGTTGTAACTGATATGTATTCCCTTATGGGTTTTTTCTTTTAATGTATTTGGTTGTTGTGTGGTCTCACTATGCAGTTCAGACTTGTGGTGGTCATCCTGCTTTCAGCCTCTCCAGCACTGGAATTACAGGCAAGTACTATTCCACCTGGACTCTGGCTGGCCTGAGCAGGTGTCTTAGTCTGCTGAGCAGTCTCACCAGCCCCAAGTATTTATTTCCTTATGTTACGTTATTCTCCTGCTGTTGGTTCCCTCTTTTTCCTGTTTTTGTTTGCCCTGTGTGGTGAATTCTTTCTGTTGTGTTCATTGAATTGTGGTCATTTTGATTCCCTTGTAGACTACCTTTTAATACTTTGTGTAAGGTTGGTTTTGTCATCTCTAATTTCTTTAGTTTTTTTTTTTTTTCTTTTTTTGTCGTGGAAGTATTACATTTTTCCACTAATTTTGAAATATAGTTTTGTAGGGTATATTGGTCTGGGTTTGAATTTTTCTTGTAGGACTTGGAATACTTTGCTCTATGATCTTTTCCTTTTAAAAATGTGTTGTTATTATAGGGTCTCACTACACAGCTCAGACTCATAGTGATCCTTCTGTTTTCAGCCTCCCTAATGTTGAGATTACAGATGTGCACCACCACACCTATACTCTGTGGCCAGCTCAGCACGCCCTGCAGGTATGGCTGGTGCAGCATGTCGTACTGGGGGTTGAACCATGGTTCCTGTGCTTGCATAAGTTTCCCTAAACTAATATTTTATTCCTCTAAGCTGTCTTGTTGTACATCCCATCCTCTTCTTGACTTGATGGTTTGCGCTGAGAAATTTGCTGTTATTCTGATGGGTTTTTCTTTAAATGTTATCAGGATATTTTTGCCTAGTGGCTTTGAGTATGTTGTTTTTGTGCTGAGTTTCTAGGATTTTACTTATTATATGTCTGGGTGTAGATTTCTTTGGGTTATATTATTTGGATTTATATATGCTTTAGTTAACTGAATTTCAGATTGTTTCCCCATATTTGGGCAATTTCCTACTATTTCTTTAGCCCATATTCTTTTTATGTCATTTGCCTTGGCTCCTTCTATCTCATTGATGCCTATTAAATTTATGTTTTTCATCTTTGCATTATCTTTCAGTTCTTGGATTATTTTCCCTGGATCCTTGTTAGTTTGAAGAGATCTTTTCTGACCTGTCCACTAGCTGCAAATATGCCTTCAAGGTAAAAAAAAAGTCTATGTTCACTTTCATTCAAAGGGTTGTTTCAGCTTTTAATAGAGTTTTTAATTTCTTACATATCTCTTTGAATGTGTTTTATGCCTTATATTTCTTTCCTGCATTGCTCATGCACAGCTTCTATCATTTTGCTATTATACTCTATTTTTTATCAATATCTTCTTTAGAAACACTTAGTAGTTGTTTCATTATAGTTTACATTTTTTACCTTGGAGAGTGTTTCTGATCTAATTTTCTTTATAGCCTTCTGCAGCTGTTTCTTCACCTCAGTTGCTATTATTTCAAAGTTCATGTGTGTGACTTCCAATTTCTTTTACGTTTTTGTCTCCTGCATTTTTTCTGTGTTGGCTCAGCATCTGAGATGGCATTTTGTAATTTCCATTTGTCATTTTAAATTTCCAAGAGGATTCTTCATTTTAATTTCTGCCATACTCTTTTGTGAAAGATTGATAATTGGTATCTATATCCCTGCAACCAGGACCTCTCTGTAAAGAGTCTGTTCTTTAGCTTTCTTTCCTATGTCAGAGATTCTTATTTTGTGTGTGTCCCAAGATTTTGCCTTGTCTATTGATTGAGAGTGATATATTGGTTTTTGGTGGACACTGTCCTCTGTCCTTAAGTATAGGGCTTTGGTGAGGTTATTACCCAAGCACCTTGCAACATTATTTCCCAAGTTAGAACATGTGGTTAAGACAGATGTGGTATTCTACTTACAGTAGTACAATGAGCACTACTAATAACACCTCATGAAATTTAAAAATTGACAAATTTTTATAATTAATAGTTTTGTACTTTAGACCACAGAAACAAAAAAATGGATCATAAATTGGGAATTTTTATTTATTTAAGTCCCTTTTGTTCTGTCTAGGCACCTCCCCTTTTTCTACCTGGAGTCTTCCATGCAGACCAGTTTAACCAAGTTACTTCCTGCACCTCCAGATCCTTCCATAGATCTGGACCTAAGTCTGGGCCCTGCTTAAGTTAGCACTATGCATCAACTCACCAATCTAGTTCCATGAACCTTGAACTTGACTGGCAAGACCTGGTCACTGTGTTCAGCTCTTTCTGGCTGCAGTCCACTGAACTGGACCAGTTGGGCTTGGCTGCTAGGCTCAGCTCCTTTCAGCACCACTCAGCTCAACTCGACTTGCTCAGTCTGGCCCCTGGACTCAATGGGTATGTTCTTTGAAAGGCTTAGTGGTAAACCTACTTCCCACTCTTTCTAAATTGTTCTCTTAGAATAACTAAGATAAAATCCAGCATTTATGAACTCTTGGATCATGGTTTTGGTGCTATGTTCACAAGATTCAAAGGTAATTTTATACAACTATGCATCAGTCTCTAGTCTTTGCTTCCTTTTTAAAGATCATCTACCTTGGAACACTGAAATACTTTGAATACTAAAAATGAACTTGAGAGGCCTAGTGGGTGGTAAATATTTTGAAAAAGGTTGAGATCGAAGGCAGAAATGTAAGTGGCTGTGTTTGTAGAAACTATTTTCTCATGAGTGAATTGCATTTTACATGAAGCAATATATGAATCTTGTTTTTCAAGTAGCTACAAGTGTGCTCATTATAAAAATAGCTGAGTTCTAATGATCATGACAATTCTTAGGCTTTGGATTGAGAGCATAATACAAATATCACTAGTGCTATTGACTTCAGAAGTGTCATGGTTAGCACTGAATTGTGGCTTGAACTTTCTTTAAAATTTCGAAGATTTATATTAATTTATTTTCCACATCTTGACATGGCTGAATTTAAAATGAATCCAAAGTAAACACATCATTTTAAGATATCCTACTGAAATATCAATTTCATGCTGGTCTGAGTTGCTTTTTTTCAAAGAAACCCAAGGAGAATACAGAAAATATTATGATTACAAGATAACTTAAATTTTCTGAAAATATTTTCAATACAATCCTGACTACATTTATTCCAATTTATTCATCATTAATTATTTCTAAGACAACTTTACTGAGATATGAAACATGCATTCTTTTGTAATAGGCAGTTTTGATTTGCATGCATATGTTTAGCTTCACCTGGATCTCTTAATTATAAATGTGTAATTAAAATAACCTTTCAGTTTGTTAATTTGAGAAGCTAACATGTCATCCTGCATTTAATATTTACACTCCATCTACTTCGTGTGTTTTGCAAATTAAAATACCATGAGTGGTAGGACATGTAAGGTTAAAACAATCTAACTAAAGCAGGAAAAAAGTGGCAAATAGTGGCAGGCACCAGAAAAAAGCAGATTATAGAATGAGAAACTATGTTTCTGACATTTCTGAATGTGAGGGAAATAATATATTTGATATTTTTTTCTTTCTTTATAATGGCTCAGTGTCTATATAGAAGTATATCGAGATGAAAAATTCTTCAAAGCTAAATTGACACTCCTGGTAGTCAGAAAAGCAGAGGGCATGCAGAAATTCATTGAGTTTAAGTGACATTAAGTCAACCTGAAATGTCTCAAATTGTGATTTTATACTTCTGAGTCAGAAATTCTGTTTAAAGTAATGATGTTCATGTTTCCTTCCGATAAAATTTGAAGGCAGAATCATCCAATGAGAACATTTTTGAAAGAGTTAGGAGGAGGGAATTTAGGAAACATGATACTAGTATGATTACTAAAAATGAAATGATCAGGTTTTGGTTAGTAATGGATGGCCCTACATGGAGGCATATCTGGGCATTTCTTTTCTTGGAGAAGAGTATAGAATGATATAAGCCTGAGGTTAGGTAAGACTAGGCACCCTGAAAGGTGTGTGTGTATGTGTGACCATGTGTATTCTTACATGCTCATGCTCATACATATCTATGTGCCTTCACTAGCATAGTCATATACATACATATCTACTAATGAAGAGTAGGGAAGGCAGAGGAAAACAGACACACATGAATACCATTGTTTAATCAGCCAATCAAAGCAAATGAAATTTTGATATTTGGGGTCAGGACTTTCAAGTACCGAAATGAATTTTAAGAATGCTTTCCACATCTTAGTCCTGGCATTCTTCTATTATTTGACCTTTATTTGAATTACTTTAAAGTCTCAAATTAAGACCTACAAAGAAGAGCTAGGAGCTCTTGGAGGTCAGGGATGTTTTCTGAGAAAAGGAAATAGTAGGAATGGAGCTCCTAATGAAAATGTCTTTATGTTGGATCAGTGGGATCATCCAGTATGAATTTATTTTTCCTGTTTCCTGTGGTAGTGCTGCCTCCTCAGTCAAGACATGTGTGAACAGACAACACCTGAGAAGCTCAGGGATGAAGGTTAGATGTAGATGTCAAAATGAGGAGAGGGGTTGTAGCCTTCAAGTAATATCACTGACTTTCTTTAAAGTAGTATCAATCAGCACACAGCTAAGTTGCTAATTCATCAAGAGTTTGTACATATGTTTGTGGTGTGGCTCTAGGTTCTCCATGGGTTTGTTTCTTTGGGAAAATTTGTATCTTTATAGGTCAAACATTTATTCTACTTGTTATGCTTTCTTGAAAATTTTGCAATGCTTTAAAATATTTCTGTTCTTTTGAGAGAGAATAATTGTGAGTGCATATATAGAAAATGTCACAATACAATATTTAAAGCCAGAAAGTATTATTTTGCCATAAAGAAGAATAACTTTGAGTCACTTGTAAGAGTATATATGTACCTTGAGACCATAATATGAAATAAAATAAATCAAATGCACAAAGCTAAATATCACATGTTTGGGCTAGCCAGATAGCTCAGTGGACCAATGCACCTGCTTAGGCAGATGTAGGAGCCAGGGTTCCATCCTTGGTGTGCTGTGCTGGCTTCACTGCTGGGGTGTGTTGACGTGGTGATTGAGACTGGGTGTGGTGGGGCACACTTGTAAGCCCAGCACTTGGGAGGCCTAAAACAGCAGAATCACCATGAGTCCAATCTGTGTAGTGAGACCCTACCGACCATGCACTAAATAAAAAAAAAAGAAATCACATGCTCTCTCTTATATGGGAAACACAAATTATAAACAAAGAGCAAAATAAAAGACAATAAGAAAAGAGAAACAGATATTTCTCAAATGAGAAGGGGTCATTTGAGAAATATGGAGGGAGAGGGTAGTAGAGAAAGGAAAGGGACTGAAGAAAAAGGAATTGAGATGTGTTGTGTACCTACTCCCCACACAAGAAATGTAAACATTGTGTACTGAAGATCTATAGTAATAATAAATAAGTAGCAATAAATAAAGAATTTCTGTGAATATATTATCAATTTATTTCCCAAAATTTTTTCTATGTTTACTGTGTACTATAAACAAATGTGTGAATACAGGCAATGTCTCTTCTGCCCTGTGGAAATTATATTCTTTGGCAATTGCTGCCTAAAATGAGGGTTAAGGCTATATAAGTAGAGACAAAAGGATATATATATATATATATATATATATATATATATATATATATATATGATTTATATAAGATTTAGTATATGTGATGGTTAAGCAGAACCATCCACATGGCTGGCTTGGGAGCCTCACAGAAGATTAGTAACACACATAGCACATTCCCAGGTGTGTCTGGGTGGGTCACGGAAAAGTAACCTTGGATATGATCTAGTGTCCCCAGTCTCTTCCTCTCTGGCACTGTTCCTTGCTCTGCTTCCCAGCCATGCTGAACCGATCAGCTTTGCTCCAGCACATCCACTGACACCATGTTTCTGCCCTGCAGTCTGCTGTGCATGGACTGATGATCCTGGTAGTGTGAGCCAGAGTAACTACTCTTCCTTTAAGTTGTGGGTGTCGAGTGCTATGCCACAATGAGATGATACATCTGACTAACATAGTATACATTAAATCACAGTTGGTAGATTTTGAACCATTGAAAAGAAGAGAGAGAATTATTCCAGACAGTGGACTTATGTAAAAAAAAAAAAAAACATAGATACAAAGAATGCAATGAACAAAGGATGTGTTTACCTGGAGCCCAATGCTTGTATATGGGAATAGTTGGAGACAACCTTTGAGAAGCGGGTAAAAGAGATAGTAAAAATTTGCAAACTTAAAAGTGACATAGTGGGGTTGGGGAGATGGCTCAGTAGAATAAGCACTTCCCTGGCAAGCGCAAGGGCCTGAGTTCGATTCCAGGTTCCAGAAAAAAAAGCGACATAGTAAAATTGATGTTGTCACAAGAGACACAGACATTAAGTTAAAAAGGCCCTGAAATAGACAAAGATAAAGTGAAAGTAGTATTAATGGGAATGACAATTAGAGAAAATCATGACACATTTGAAAGAAAGATTCATTGGGTTTGGAACTCATGCATATAAAGCCAAAATAAAAGATAGAAAAATCAAAGGTGAATCTAGCAAGCAAATTCCCAGTTGTAAGATAAAGAAGTATCATTGGTCAAATGAAGGATTAAGAATGGGGCATATATTGGAAAAATCAATGATGAGGTATACTTTTAGATATATGTAGTCACAGAATTTGAGAATAGAAAATTCTAAAATTTATTTAATCTTAAGTTCATTTCAAATTTTCCTTATTAGTATATTTCAGTACATGAACTAGTTGAAATACAAAACTAGTAAAATAAAATGTATATACTCCATATGCCTGGAGTCAACAATTTTCATTTTTCCATATTATTTTTATCTGTTTAACTTTTAACTCAATAATTTTCAGCTTAGAGTTGCAATAAAATTATATTCCTAAATATGGCATGATGCAGTTGCTAAAAAAATTAAAATTCCATTTCAAGTAGAATGAAGACTGACTGTGTTTCACTTAGTGGTATCAAATGTGTTAGTCCCTTAGATTAAATGATTGTTAAATGCATCACACTTTTCTCATGTCACATATCTTTTTTAAATTTTTTATTCATTTAAGGAGAAAAATTAACAGTGAAACAGTTTCAAAAAAAGTTAGTAGGACAGTTACAACAATTAATACAATGTACAATGTTGTCTTTACAGTAAGTATTCATAGTATAGTACAAGATACAGACATGATATCTTTTCTAAACAGTATTAGTACAAACCTTTATTCTCACGAAACTAATAGAAGGTAGCTATATATATACCCACTGCTATTATGGATTATTGGACTATATTGGGTTATTTTGCTGAATTCAAGTACCTACAATATTTGAACTGGCATTAATTATGAAAAGATCTTTTAAAGACTTCTCCAAATACAGCTTCTCTGACAACAATGGAACACCCATCTGACAAAACAAAACATTAAAGGAGATATAAATGAAGGACCATTTCGTAGTGAAAAAATAAATATGTATATGCAAAATAATTAGGATAGATATCACATACCTTTGTATATCACATATTTCTTGGAGTTTTGAGGTATAGAAGCTAGATTCTTGCAATTAGAAAACAATATAAGAGAGCATAAAAGGTCCAGCAAGTTTCTTTGGGTAGGAAGAGATTATGATAGCTAAGAAAAGAGACATTATGAGAAAATGGAAAAGTAAAGTGGAGTCATATATTCATAGGAGAGAGATCTAGTCACTAAATACTGTAGCCCTTGGAGATACTAGACATTAGTTGTTTACATGACCTTGAGACTTGGAGCATAGTTCCCAAAAGTTCATGTCATCTAAACCTAAATGAAATATTATTCCATGTACTCTTATTTCAATTTTGTATGCATATATCTGGTATTCTGAATAACTGCTTGGAAGACAGCACCATGCATTATATCAAATACTCTGAGATTAATATTACTTTATAAAACAAAACAATATTACTTTGTTAAGTGAAATTATATTTTGTACTCAAAGTTACATTTCTTGTTATATAGGTCTTGCCTTATCTTCGTCTTGACCATCCAGTAGAAAAGTATAAAAGGAGAACTTGTACTGTAACATCATGGAACTCAATTGTGCCCCAAAGTTTCTGATCAGGGAGATTATGGAGCCAGAGAGGAATGTGATTGGTGATCTATAGTGTGCTAGGGAGAGTCACAAGGAGAGAAAACTTTTTCTCAGGCTTTCACAGAGAGCAAACTGTTCAAGCAATGGCCGTGACTCATCCACATGGCTACACTGACAAACAATCTACACAGTGAGTTACAGGGTTACAAGACAAACCCTATGGGGACTTGACTGACCTCATCAGATAGAACAGTTACATTTTTTGTTATATAGGTCTTGCTTAATCTTGATCTTAACCATCCAGAAGAAAAGTATGAAAACAAGGTATATAAAATAAGGCCATAAAAATAAGCTGAGCTGTAAATGGCTCTAGTCAACAACTTCTTCAGATAACTCACTATTATTTTGGACTGGTGGACTGTGTTGGACTGGTTCATTGAATTCAATCACCTATAATAATTGAATGACAATAGAATATCCATTTTTGAGAGGACTAAACAAAAAAAGGGAGATACCAAGGAAGAACCATTCTGTGTCTGTATAAACAGTACAGTTAGGACAAATGTTCAGTACTTTCGCAAAATTCTATGAGAAGAAAGATTTGCACTAATAGTGTTTGTATGGGATATCCTGTATGTTTCTTGTACTATCGATAACCACTAGGAAGATAACAATATAAAAAGTATTAATTATTGAAACTGTACTATAATTCAGCATTAAAAGATATAGGTATTCAGCTACATTCTCTTAAATCACTGATTAGAGGCATCTGCTCTAATAGTGTTTGTAGATAGAGTACCATGTATGCTTCTTGTACAACAAAAAGCCACTATGAAAACAATGTGAAATGTATTAATTGTTGAATCTGTCCTACTAATTTGATTTGAAACTGTCTCATTGCTATTTGTTTTTCAACAAAATAAAATAAAAAGTAAAAAAAGTAAAGCCATATTAATAGGCTGAGCTGTAAAAGGCTTAAGTCAACCTCTTCTGTCATTGCCAGTTCTATGGATAACCCATTACTATTATGGACTACTGGACTATATTGGAATATTTTGCTGAATTCATGCACTTACAATATTTAAATGACAATGGAATACCCTTTTGTCATAGAGAATATTTACCTCCAGAAGTGTACAAGGCTAACCAGTGAATAAGGATATTTCTGAATTAAAGACCTATTGTTTTTAGATTAATTATTGCTTTTATTTTCTTCTTGAAGTTATGATACTATACATTCTCTGTTAACTTTTGAAAACAACCACAGTAACAGCCAACTCACAAAAAAATACCACAGTCGAGGTGGCAATGGTGACACATGCCTTTAATCCTACCCCTGGGAAGCTGAGACAAGATGATCCTTATGAGTTTGAGGGAAGTCTGGGCTACATATTTAGTTCAAGGTCAGCCTGAACTACATAGTGAGAACCTGTCTCAAAAACCCTCCAACCCACACCAAAACAAACAATCACCTACTCTCCCAACAAAAAGCAACATTACATTGTATTAGCTTCTTGAAAAGCTTCTTTTGTATTTTAGCAATAAGCAGTATGAGTTTTAAAGTTCAGAATAACTAGACACATGAATTTGAAACAATCATTATTTTACACTGCCGATCCACTAAAGAAAGAGAAAAAATTGGGAGGATATAACCTCAAAGAATAATCAAAATCAATTCAACTTTCTGAATACTCATGTTAATTACTCTGTAGTGGGTTTTTGATCATCTAGTAAATAGAGAATTTTAGTTCATTGTGTTCTCTTTCAACCATATAATATTTTGATCTTTGATGACTTATGTAAGATCTTCGTTTCTGAATAATAAGTACTATCAGTCTTTTGTACAACAGGGCAGTATTTCTTTTTGAAAAAGATGGTCAGCGGTGTGCCTTAAAAATATAGATTAATGCTGGTCATTGCATTTTTCTAGGGCATTGAGTCTAATTAGATCTTTGCTTTGTGACCTGAGATGACACTGATTTTACAAGTTAGTTGGCCATCCTTTAGCGTATGTAGTGTATGATGTTTCTATGCATGATACCATGTGATCACTCTCCGAAGTATCCCACATTATGTTCTAGAAGTACGTCTTCTGTGTACTGTGGGAGATATAGTCTCAGCGAATCAGCTGTAACAGGGTTATTAAAAGGGTACAATAATTCCTAACTTTTCTCATGAGCTTGCTGAGCTGAATGGAGTATATTTGGTTTTTGAGACAGGTGCTTATTGTGTAGTTCTGGCTGGTCTTGAACTCAGTATTTAGCTCAGATTAGCCTCAAAGAATGGATATTCTCCTGCCTCCTGCTCTAGTTTTAGTAACAAGGACTTATTATGCTCAAAGATTTATAGTGGGAACTCTTGTTTCATTTTATGGAGTTACATTGTTACAGTATCTCTTTAAACGAGTGATTTTTGCCAAAAAAGCATTCATTCCATAAATTCAATCCTTGAGAACAACTGAGCAACAGTGCAATTTGGCAAATTTTGACTTTTTTGAGGTCATGATAGTTTTCTCTGATATCCTTCCAGGAATCCCAAAAGCTCTAAACTACTTATTTTCCTAATCAGATGTTTAACCTCCTTATATAAATGCTGACTTTGGGGGTCAGGGAGATGGCTCAGTAGAATAGGTGCTTCCCTGGCAAGAACAAGGGCCTCAGTTCAATCCCCGGTTCAGTAAAATAAGTAAGTAAGTAAGTAAGTAAATAAATAAATGCTGGCTTTTGGAAAATGTCCATCCAAGTAACCATGTAGCCATGGTAAATTGCCTTTAAGGTCTATTATGGGTAGATTAAAACATTTTTGCTCTATTTAATTCAAGTAAGTATGTAAATCTTATACTGGAGAAAAAAAATCAATTAGCAATCATTGACCACAAAAACTTGTATATAACCTTGTTTTATATACTCAAGGATTATGGGAAATCACTGTGTCACTTTCACTTAATAAATACACATGGTGTTTGAGAAAACCACATTCTAACCATGGTAGTGAAAAATGAATAGGAAGGAAATGACCTCATATGAACAGGCAGATGATCCAATCAGACTATAAAACCAATGAGATGGAATGACCTCAACTATGACAGGAAACTAAATGGATGACTTTCCTGCTATATTACACTCCCATACTGACTAGCAATCATAGCCATGCCGCATTTGCTCTCCTTTATACTATGAAAATAGAAGTCCTGGATGCCTCTAAAGATTTCCTTCTATTCAGATACTCTTTTCCTTATGCTAGCTTATTATGAAATAGAGGGCACAGTTTTCAGAGTAGAAACATTTGGAGTTTCATCTCAGCTCTAAGGCTAACTGGCTGTTTTAACCTCAGCTACAATACTTCTCTGGACTTCAATTTTCTCACCTGTAAAAAATACATGTCTCATTTTGGGGATGATATTGTAGAGTTATGTGATAATGTATATGAAATAATACAATGCCTAGCATACAGTAGTCATGCTAAATTTTTATTTTCTTTCATTTTTAATTCTTTTTCCTTTTCCACAAACCCTATACCATCACTATATGTAATTAAGAGAGTATCTATTGTGTTTCCTTTTGGCTTGATCCACTATGGCTTTAATTGTAAAGATTTATACATTCTCTATACATGCCTGGCTACCTCCCTTTACCCTCAGGATGTTTCTGGTGGGTTGAAATAATTTTCATTTAACCTGATCCTAGTATATAATGCATACTAGTACTATATTGTACTGTATAGTAGTTCTTCCTTAAGCTGTACTTCATGTCTTAGCTCCTTTGTCATACATCCTTGTGAACCTGGGGAACCATATATACACTGAGCCATCTTTCCATCTGACTCTCAGATAATAATTGTTTATTTATATTATTAGAATTGATTCAAATACAATAATGCTTAACTTAATCTTACTCAGGGAAATCAGTGCTGCATTAATATCTCAAAGCTTGTCATTTCTTTGATATAAGTGATATTTATGTGGATTGTAGGGAATCTAGGAAGATCAGTAAGAATCCAAGCTTTTGGGGTTATATGCTTATCTTCTAAGAGTGGTAGGCATGACCCTGTATCAAAGATGAATCCGTATAAATCTTGGTACCCCTTGTGCTGGGCTCTTTTTCCCTCCTTCCTTCCTTCCTTCCTTCCTTCCTTCCTTCCTTCCTTCCTTCCTTCCTTCCTTCCTTCCTTCCTTCCTTCCTTTCTTCTTGCCTGCCTGCCTGCTTTCCTGCCTTCCTACCTACTTTCCTTCCTACCTATCTTTTTTTTTTGTTCCTGTACTAGGGATTCAACTCAGGGCCTTCAGGTTGAATTATAACCCTAGCCTCTTTTTTCTTTTTAATTTTGAGACAGGATCTTGCTAAGTCACAACATTATCAAGGCTGAGCTCAGACTTGTGATCCTCCTGCTTCAGCCTCTCAGAGCATGTGTGGATGTTGGTGAAGTAAATTTATCACTGAATCTCCAATTTTCACCAAACATCCCTATATTACTCAGACAGCCATAAAACGTCAGGAAATTTGTTTTCTCTCTACTATGTCCCACCCCTTCCCGTACTCTGTCCTGTCCCCTATCTCATCCTGTCCCTTCCTACCCCTACACTTCTTTACCTTTCCTATTCCTTTTCTTTCCTTTCTCTCCTGTTTGAATACCTGTTTGTAAAATTGTAGTCAAGGGTATTTCTGTGATAGCTTTGATTTTTATGAAGTTCGATTACTTTTCACCAAATTCATCTAAAACAATCATGAAATAAATTGTGGCTCTCTCACACGTTTAATTTTTTTAAGTGCTGTGGTTTGGTTTTTTGGTATTGATGGGACCCAGAATTAAACTTTTTGCAGTTGATCATATATTTAAGATCTCTGATTTAATCTGGATGTTTCCCAAATTTTCTTTCATTCCTCCATTGCAAGAATTTATCTTTGTGGAAGAAAAAGAGGGTAGCATTCAAACAATCTTCAGAATGAGAAATTAAGAGTAATACATTTATAGAATACATGCTACAAACTATTTTAGTGCCAGTGAAGCCCTCTGTTCACTTGTAAGCTATGAAGATGAGGGATGAATGTATGTCAAATATATGATTATTGAATCAGGTGTGATGGCACATGCCTATAATCTCAGCACTCAGGAGGCTGAGGCAGGAGAATTGCTATGAGTTTGTGGTCATCATTGGCTACATAGTGAATTCAAGGTCAGCCTGAACTGTCTAGCGAGAACTTGTACTAAAAAAAGTCTATGATTATCATTCCAAATGTCCTTACAAACCTCTATTGGTAAATATATACAATGGATAAGCAAGCCTTGACCACAGGAAAGAGGAGGGTAGCTTGTAGTGCCAGGAAAGATGAGCAAAGTTTATGGTAACATTTGGGCACCAGTCCTAATAAGGAGAGATGTACCTGGCTAAATACAATAGCTACTTGTATTGCTACACCAGTGGGGTTACCGTCTGTAGTTCAATATGTATATGTTTGTTAAAAATCTTGGTAATTCCAAGGTGGTTTAGCTGCAGTCTTTTATAATTAATTTCACATGTATCATCATTCACTTAGGAGGACAGTGATTACTTGTTCAGGCGTCATTGTGAGACATTACACTATCAATAACACCACTAATTTTGTTTTTATTCTACTTTCAGGAACTGGTATTTATTATCAAAGTCATATCTGATGTCAACAAGATGCCCCAAATACAAAAAAGATTGTGCACATTGCAATCTCAGTGCAGTCAAATGGAGCCCCAGTCGTTAAAAACGTAATTCAAATGACCCCAAAAAGCAACTGAATGTTTTAAACATCTTTATTTTTCAATGTAGTTTTTTATATTAATTTTATTGAGAAAGAAGTAGCAATGAGACAGTTTCAAAACAGGTTAGTATGACAATTACAGTAATTAATACATTGCATACTGTTATCTTTGTAGTAGTTATTCATAATACAAGATGCAGACATGGTATCTTGTCTAAACACTATTAGTTCAAAACTTTCTTCTCACTGAACTAAGAGAAAGTAGCTATATATCAATGCTAACTTTTGTATATATACATATATACAAAATGGTCCTACATTTATATTCCCCATTTTGTATACCTTCGTTAGAGATGGGTATTCCATTGCTATTCAAATACTGTAGGTGAGTGAATTCAGCAAAGTAATCCAATATAGTTCAGTAGTGTATAATAGTAGTGGGTTATTAGCATGACTGGCAAAGTCAGAAGTTGTTGACTTGAGCCCTTTATAGTTCAGCATATTAATATAGCTTTACTTTTTATGCCTTAATTTTATACTTTTCTGCTGGATGGTTAAGACCAAGATAAAGCAAGACCTGTATAACAAAAAATGTAACTTTTGTATCTGACTAGGTCAGCCAAATCCCCTCAGTGAGAATTTAAGGATTAAACAACAATGACAGAACAAAGAGAAAAGCTAGGAAACAAGACAGGGGCAAAACTGTACATTTATATACACAATATTGTTAAGGCAATGATCCTGAGAATCTCCATCAGGTTTTTGAAACTAGTAGTTAATTGGTAGGATTCTCACCCTGACTAACTATATATGCTGATACCTGTGAACTAAGCAACTGCCCTGAAGATAGCAGTGTGAAATACTAGGGGCATGCTTAGAATCCTTGTCATTCTGGTTTTCTAAAAGTGTACTGCTTCTAATGTCATGTCAATTATTGCTATACTCTCTTTCAAGTAAGTGTTTAAGAAAAAATGTAATAAATGAAGATAATAGACAAGAAAAAAATTATCATAGGACTGTTGTGCTACAATGTTGTATATGGTTAGATTTCTAAATTTCTGTGTAAAAATTTGCAATTGTTTACTTCTTTTTAAAAAATATCTTTTGTTTTTTTCACATTCTGTGTGGATTTAAAGTTTAGCATGTCAATGATGGAACAGGAAAATACCTGTTCCATGTTATGTCTAAGGCATTTGATATTCAGATACTGATGTTAAGAACAACAGCCTATGTTGGGCTGGCCAAACAGCTCAGTGGATTAAAGCACCTGCAAGCAGGGGCAGGGATCAGGGGTTCAATCCACAGGCCTGCCATGCTGGCCCTGCCCCTGGGACAGTCTGAGACAGCAATTGAGACTGGGTGTGGTGACATATGCCTGTAATCCCATCTCTTGGGAGACTGTAAACAGGCGGATCACTACTAGTCTGATCTAGTAGTAAGACCCTGAACACCCTGTAGACCCTTAAAATACAAAAAAAAAATCAACAGTCTTTGTTACATGATAATAATACCATTAAGCTTCTCTTCTGGATGGTTAACAATTTAAGTTTGAAGACCAAAAAAATCAGAGAAAAAGAAGGGCTACAAGGATAGCCAACATTTTGGCCCTAGCTCTTCAAGTTCAGTGAGGACTCAGGCCATCCTGTAACTGAGTTGTCTTTGATCAAATTTTCTGATCAAAGAGATTATAGGGCCACAGAGGAAAGTGGTTGACAATGTAGAGTATGCCTAAGGAGAGTCACATGGAGAGAAAACATTCTCTTAGGCTTTCACAGCGAGCATATTGGTCAGGCAATGATTGTGACTCATCCACATGGCTGACACAGACAAAGGATCTACAAACTGTTGTACAGGATTTTAAAAATCTATACATCCAGCCAAAAAATTCAAATGGTTAACAAGAAAAATATACACATTCAGAGGTCTGGTATTGACATTTAAAAAAGGCAACTGCTTAAGCATGTCTATTGATCCAAACGTTAATATCTTTGCCTCTCAGCTTCATGGCGTTCGGCATCCAGCAGGCCCTCTCAGCCACCTCTGGCTACTCAAACTTAATCACACCACATCCCTTGGACTTCCCATTTGTTGATGTTGGCATACAGCATGTGGCCACCTTTGTTGAATTTGTCCTTTAGCATCATCATGCATATGGGCCTGGCCATGAATGGCAGTGGTGGTGCCAGCTTTGATCACACCATTGAGATGGAAAGTGGAAACTTTGGAGGAAGCTTAGTAGGCTCCTTTGGTGGAGATGGAGGCCATGCTCCTGGGGTGACCAAGAAGTCTTGCCAGATATTTGTGAGAAATCTCCCATTTGATTTTCTAGTAGTGAAAGCAAGACTATTTTTAATTAAAACTTCAAAATATGTCCCTACTGAAATATTCATTATTGCATGCTTGATTGTGTGTGAGATTTCAAAGTCTTCTATCCTTATTTTTTTCATATAACAATGTTAAGAACAATTAGCAGAATACTGTCTTTTTGGAATATTGCTCCTTTTAATACAGACAATATGTGTGTGCACATATGTGTGTGTGTCTGTCTGTGATAATTTGATGTCATTCTGATTGAACTTTTTGGTTCTATTCTCTCTATAGAACATATGGATCTTCACTGTAAGGGTATATCCAGTTCGCTCAAGATGTTTTGAAGAAAGAGAAAGAGTGCCAGTGATGTAAAAGAATAGAAGAAGTGGTCAGGGAGATGGCTCAGTAGAATAAGCACTTGCCTGGCAAGTGCAAGGGCCTGAGTTCAATTCCCGGTTCCACAAAAAAAAAAAAAAAAAAAAAAAAAAGAATAGAATAGAAGGAAACTATGTAGAATGGGTAGTCTATACTGTGGCTATTGTAGAAGTGGATTCATTTTAAGATAGTCTGAAATTTATAGATCACATTCACTGGATATAAACTTCACGAGCTAGTAGAATTGTCTAGGCTAATTTCATCATTCTATAGGCTGCATTCATAATCATCCCTTCTGGCACACTGGAAGGGAAGACGTATTCAATAGGCTATATTAGTTCTTGAAATTTAGCACTCTTTTGAATTCAATTTTTTCAGATCTTCTAGATAAAATAGAGGTGTGTGTGTGTGTGTGTGTGTGTGTGTGTGTGTGTGCTTTCATGGCACGTGTATAGTCCTGACTCTTTTATATTCTAATGTGGAAAATCATCATGGGATGATTTTGGGAAAGTTGGTAAGAAGGTGGTTATCGACTTATTGCTGCTGTGTTTGAAGAATGCTGATTGCATTGTGGTTTTCTCTCCCCAAAGCTCTTACTATAGGGTTATATTTTCTATGGCTTTGAAGTTTTTGGTGACTCCATTGGGAATATTTGTAAGAAAGTTGAATCACATTCAGGGTATTACTTCCTTACAGGGGAAAGCATATTAGAATTATTGCTGTAAAACAATACACTTCAGGAAAACAACAATAAGTGGTTTTATTCAAAGGGATATTCAGTGCTTAAGCACACAAATTGGTACAGTTGGGCTACGGTGCTGCTGTACATTTCCTTACAGTAGAGAAAAGCTGGTCTTGATTGCTTCAACTCCACACTGACTCCAGAGAGCGGTTTCAATTAAAATTTTCACCCTAGCTTTAGGCACAAATCTTTCTCTTCTTTATTAAATTTGATTTAGGTATGAAGCTTTTAAAACCAGAAGGAGTCATATCATTGAGTTTAGTTCAGTATGTGAAAAAAAAAATGAAAATCTAGATTTACTTTGTAGGTTTCAAGTGAAAACAATACCTTAATTATAGCAGTATTTTTAAGTAAGATAAGAAAATACCCAGATCAATGGGATCTGTGTTAGAATATCAGAGTGGAAGCTCTGACTCAATTTTTGTTTCTTTAATGGCTGGATGGGGAGTAAACATAATTTATCTTCTAATTTAGATCTCTTAACTAGTGACCTTCTTTCTTCTTTTAAAGCTTTTCATCCATTTTCTGTGCTAGATTTTATTTTCACTTGAAAAATTTGATTTCAGGATGTCATTAGATATTAAGAAATCCCTTGAACTTATACTTTGGCCTTAACTTGAACCAAATGTAGTTCCCAGCACTGAAAAATTGCTATTCAGGCAGTTCTTTATTTATTCTATTTTTATTTTTATTTATTTATTTATTTATTTTTATTTTATTGAAATACAAACATCAATCAGACAGTTTTAAGACAGCTTAACCATACAGATTCGATGAATTAATACATTGCAAACTGTTTTCATAACGTTTTGGTATTGTACAAGGTGCATACATGATATTATATTTACAGATATTATTTTAGCAGATATCTCTTATCAGTGAATTGTGTAGCTGCTTTCTTATCTTATTTTTTATACCTGAATTGTATCAAGAATTCAATATTTATTGACCTAGTGGATGACCGTAGTACTAGAAGCCGACATAATATCCTGTCCAACCACCATTAGTGCAGATCTTGCCTCTCATAGAATTATGTAGAAGCACAGCGTTATCTATCCCAACTGTACTGTCTATACACACACATCATGATTTTTTCTTTCTACACCCCTTCCTCTGTCTACACCTGTCAAAAGTGGGCACTCCATTGA